>JAOTQR010077942.1:0-11708 GCA_025774065.1 Solanum ossicruentum
TTACTTTTTATGTTGATATTTTAAAATTATTTTTGGGTGATTTTAGATTATTTTTTATAATTGCTTTTATTCTTATAATATTAGAATTTTAATTAGTTTAATTTTAAATATTAACACAATGTAATAATTTTTTTTTTGTTCAGATATAATTATGCACATATGTCCAATTGACCCACAATTTGGATCCATTATCTTTCTAATCCGTTAGTTTTTGACATGAATGTATATATAATTAGGTTTGGACAGAGGCAGCTCAAGGGTGAAGCAACTAAAGCAATTAATTTAGGTCCCTCAATTTAGGGGGCCCTTTTTTACTTTTTTTTTGTTTAATTTAAATATGAATATTCATTGAAAGTTGAAATGAGCCCATGTGTACATGTACATGCCCTGAAAAGACTGATAATGACTAGTCAAACCCTTATAACATTTGCAATGAGTCTTTCTTGTGTTTTGAGCCTTGTGTCAATATTCCTTTTTTCTTCTTGGGCCTGATCTTTACAATACTCCCTACGTCCAACTTTACTTGGCCTCTATACTATTTTGGGGTATTCAAAATACTTGTCCACTTTATGAAATCAAGAGATAATTTTATACTTAGTTCCTAATTTACCCTTAACATTAATTCTTGTCATTTCCCTATTACATTTTTTAAGACATCATATTTATTATATTCAAAGGGTAACTTGGTAAAATTACCTCATCATTTACTACTTCTTAATCATCGTACCAAGTCAATAGGGGCCAAGTAAAGTTGGATGGAGGGATGGGCAGTGCTCATTTTATTAATATGAATTGAAAAAATATCCTAATCTGCTAGTCCTATACTAACTACACGAGTAAGAAAATCTAATTAAAATTTGGCCCGATTAACATTGAGACCCGATCCAAAGTTGTAATGAAAATATCGAAGTATCTAGACTCTTCACTTCCATTTTGCACCGCCTTCATTTCCACTTTTTGGACCTTTCTTGCTTCAACTTGCTATTCTTCTTTCTTGCTTGTTATGTGTTTGTGGCCCATTCTTGATTCTCCTCCTTCTACTACTCTTGTTTAGCGATATACAGCCTCAAGCTGATATGGGAATTTGTCGTCACATTTCCAATGGTAAGCTTTGAGTTATCTGTTATTACCAATTATTATCTATACATAGACTAATTTTTTAGCTTTCAAATATTGATTTTGGTTATTTTTTGATAGAAAGATAATTTATATAAAAAACATTATTCAAAAAAATATAAATACAATTATAAAATAATTATTCACAATTTTGAATCTTAAAAGCTAAAAAAATAGATTTTAAATAAAACTTATATAATTTTTCTAAAAAAAATTAAGGCCTCTCATTGAAGTTTCACTTTAGGCCTCTGATAGTATTGAACTACTCCTGGTGTGGATCAATAATTTTTAGATTATAATTTAATAATTTTTAGATTTTTTGGGTTTCACTATTCATTTCTTCTTCGGCATCCCCTCTCCTTCTTACCCTCACCTCGCCGGAAAATTCCCATCCTCTTCTTCAACTAGCCACCACCATTGCAGCCATGAAACCACCTGAAAAACCCCACCAAAATCAGCCCCTCAACCACACCAAACATTCCCAAGTTCTCCACTAAAACAACCTCAAAACCACTACCATAGTAGCCCCCAAATGACCCCATTCTCAGTTCATTAACGCCACCTGCAACACACCATTTTCACCACCCAAAGACACCTCTGAAACACCCATTTTTAGCCCCAAAAATCAGCCCCCACCACCACCAAGAAACCGCACCCAACAGCCTCAAACCACCACCAAAAGCCCCCAAATCAATCAGCCTCAAAACCACTCAAAACCAGCTCGGAAAACCCCCCAAAACGACCCAAAACAGCCCCATTTTCCGACCAAATCACACCTGAAAACACCATGAAAATGCAGCCCCATACCAACTCTAAAATGTCACCTAAACTAGTAGTAAACTAGTCCTCACAACCGACTAGAAGACAGCCAGCGAACAAAACCCATTTCAGCTCCAAAACCACCAAAACTCCACCGGGAAAACCTCCATTTCTGCCACCCATTTCCCACCGAAACACAAACAACAACAAAAAAACCCAACTGCAAAATGCTTACCCAACAACCACCGAAACCCCGAATAATAACACCACAACCCACCACGAGCTCACGACTCAAACCGACGAAACTCCAACCAACAACCATGGATTTCAACACACAACCACCTCACAAGCCATCAGAAAGTATTAGATTTGCACAACCTATGGATTTGCCTAATTGAATAACCAAGTTTGTAAACGTGTTTTCAAAAAGTAAAAATAGATGAGAACATAGAATTTTTACGTGGAAACACCTGTCTCACAAAAGGTGAAAAACTACGACATGTACCTCTACAGAAATTTTCCCCAACATCACAAAAACAACATGAGACTCAACAAAAAAGGATTACAAATTCCAAGTGTTCTACGAAACAGGGAATTTTTACTAATCCTAACAATACACACAAACCTCCCAAGGTTTATGTTCCCCAAGCCTTTGAGTTGCCCTCAACTTGAAGACTTTTCCTAACTTCAGTTCATAGATTACTAAATTTAGGAATATATCAAGACTCAATTGAAAAAAAAGAACTTCCTAGACTCAACTTAACAAAGAAACAAATCTGACAAGTGTTTCTTCAATGATCAAGACTCTAATTCTCACAATTGCATTTTTTGCTTTTTGTCTCAATAATTTCTTCTCTGCTATTTCTACCATTTTATCATATATGTTGAGAAGGTCTTCTCCAGTTCAAACTCCTCAGTTCCCACTTCAAGCTTCAGTAGAGTTCTTCTTCGCTTAGAACTCCTTCTTCACCCTAACTTCTTTTTGTAGTAGAATTCTTCACTTATTAGAACTCCTTTTCAGCTCATTTATTAGAACTCCTTTTCAGCACCAACTTTTTTCTACACCTGTGATTACTAAACCATCTTCCTACTTTAGTATTACGATCTTATCTCCAGAAGCTTTATCCCCTCCGCATCTTGTGGTATTATGTCGCCGCCTCTCTAAGACAGTGCGATGAAAGACCTCATGGATCAACATGTTTCATTGTCCTTTGTTTATCATCAAAACTCTATTGAACTCAACATATTTCCCCTTTTTGATGATGACAAACTTCCTGAGTATGAGCATCCATCCATTTTACCTGCAGTTACTAAGAAGGAACCTAAAGAATAAAACAGGTTAAACAAGGGTTATAAATATTACACAACTCAGATATGACTGTTCCCCCTTTTTGATAATGACAAACTTCTTGAGTAAGAGCATCCATCCATCTTACCTACAGCTACCAAGAAGGAACCTAAAGAATGAAACAGGTTAAATAAGGGTTATAAATATTGCACAAACTCAAATATGACTTCCCCCTTTTGGCATCATCAAAAACTAATTCTTGTAGCAGACACACCAAGAAATAAGTACGCACAATTCAAGGCCATAAGGTCTACCACAAAGAAAACAAATTAGAACAAGAAACATTTGTATGCATTAAAGATATCAAAATTATGTTGAGATCAACATACAAGGTAGTCTAGAAAAGAAAAATAGCCAAAAGTAAAAGGTAAGCATCTTTAACATAGTTACTGATAATATAAGCAGGTAGCCGAAAAACATAACAAAGGAATAAGGCAGGTAGAAGGGGCATTAGCGAGAATGAACAAGGAAAGGTTGTGAACTATCTCACATGGGCAGCACGTTCTTTGTGCAGGATGTCCTCTAGGTTACAAATCTGGGAAAACATGTCACTTTGCTCTAGTGCAAACTTATGTGGTGGCTAATTCTGCATTCTTGACATCCAAAGCAAGTTGAAGTTTATGAAGATGGGTGCTAGCATGCTGCATAGAAACATGTGGAGCAACATGGTTCACTTGACCAAGCACATCCTTAATTGTTTGCATGGTCCAAACTTGAACAGGAACAAAATATGCCCTAAAGAGCTGAGACAACCACTAGCCATATGGGAGAAAATTGCCATTTTTATCCTTCTTTCCTTTCAAGAAATGTGGACCTTGTGCACCACACCAAAATACAACCTATGAAGAGAGGACATTTCTCTGCACAAGACATGCTTGTGCTGAGCCAAGATAGGATGACCTGAGAACTTTCTTGAAGTTTCTAGAGTATAGGCCAAGTTATTTAGGGGAGGCCATTCATGGCGAACATAGTGATCCCAACCCTCATTAGGAACCCCCAATATTCTCCCAATATCCTGAGCACCAAGAAGAATGGATTTTCCTCGAACAACAATGATAAATACAGAATTATGCATTAACTCCCTCCCATCAAACTCATATATCTTAGGTTTAGCAAATTTTCTCTGAATATCACCCAAGAAAAACAAGTCAGATCAGTCCTAAAACTCTAACTTAGAAAAATTTCCATATCAGAACAAACAAAACCTATAATAACACGACCCCAGATGAGGGAGCACTTTTGAAAGTGAATGAAGTATGAAATGACATGTGGGTTGTAGGTGGCAAAAATGATCATGACTTAGGGAAGAGAAGGAATA
Source organism: Solanum ossicruentum (assembly GCA_025774065.1). Classification (NCBI taxonomy): domain Eukaryota; kingdom Viridiplantae; phylum Streptophyta; class Magnoliopsida; order Solanales; family Solanaceae; genus Solanum; species Solanum ossicruentum. The sequence continues at coordinate 4,542 of JAOTQR010077942.1, forward strand.
GGTTAGAGTACCTGATTCATTTATCAATCACTATGTTTGATATAAAATAATTATTACCTGATGTATTTTCAGCTTTCCCTTAACCTCTGCACCTGAGCTAGTAACCTGCACACTGTAATACACATCAATGTAGACTTCGTCTATTTTTCTGGATTTTGAGGTACAATATATGTGAAAATCGAAATGAGAACTTATTTTAGATGTTAGTAAAACTAGATTTTCTAGCCAATCATTGAGGGGAGTTTATGCAATCTTAATCATCCCCAAGTCTAATATGATTTTTTCAAAGTGTCCTCTACTTAGTATTTTAGAAAAAATGTCAGAAATTTGATTCTTAGTAGGAAAAAGCATTACTAAAACAAGACCTTTTTCTATATAATCACGGTAGAAATGGTGCTTTATGTCAATATGTTTGGTTCTTTTATGCTGAACAAGATTCTTGGCAATATTAGTAGCATTGATATTATAACACAAAATAAGAACACAACAAACATCCATACCAAAATCCAGCAATTGTTGCTTAATCTAAAGTAACTAAGCACAACATAATCCAGTTGCTACATACTCAGCCTCAGCAGTTGACAAGGCTACAAAATTCTGTTTCTTAATGAATCAGGAAATCAAACATGTTCCAAGAAAGTGAGCCATACCTGAAGTACTTTTTATGTCCACTAAATAACCATCATAGTTAGCACCAGTATACCCTGCAAGGTTGAAACTACTACCTTTAGAGTAACAAAGTCCCAATTCCGAAATTCCCTTGAGATACCTGAAGATCCTTTTGAGTTCCCGCATCGTGCTCATCTCAAATTCTCTCTTCATTAGCTTGGTAAATTTTTGAGTTTTTTCCACTTCTACAGATTCTGATTGGACACATCCCGAATCAGTAGATTGAGTTTCAGAACTTATAGTTCCCCCTGACTGTGAGCTCTCTGGTTGTCCTATAGATGAACCAGGTAGCATTGTTTGTTGCTCTGTCTTGTGCTCCAGCTCGTAGTCATCCTTTACCACCCCTGCTTTTTATCCTCATGGGCCCACATAGGACAATGTGAACCAATTCCAGATACCTGGTAGTGCTTACCTAGTTCATTGACTTGAAGGATGATATTACCTGCTTCCACCTTACACATGCACTGCATACTTTGTTGTCTTTGAACTTAGTTTTAGGCAGCCCTATAACCATGTCCTTTGATGTCAGAATATTCGGTTGCATTAGACTTGCATGTCGAAGTCTTTTGTGCCAAGTAAAGGATCATTAGTAATAGCACTCAAACATTTCAATTGTGTACCTGGCATTCCCATGATGTCAACCTTGTACATATTTTTATGCCTTTTGGCAATCAGAGCTATCTCCTTTGTGTACAATGTTTTAACCCTGCAACCTCTTCCTAGTCCCTTGATTAACTTCTTCTAATCTTTCCAAACTCCAACAACAGTTTTTTTAAATCTCTGAAGGAAAAATCTCCCCTTTCAATGTTGCTAGTGAAAGGAATTTGAGTTTATCCCCAGTCATATGCCTTGAGCAAGCACTATCCATATACCAATGCTTACTTCCTTTCACCGCAGCCTGCAAAACAAGTTAGAGGTTAGTTTTAGGAACCTAGACAGCTTGGGTCCTATCTTGTTATAAAAAAGATGAATGAGATCCCTTCTTGCCCAACTTGGTAACATATTCCTTGACCTTTTTCTTTTATCATTCTTAGGCCACTTTTTGTACAGATGACTAGTGTTCCTTTTCCAAACATTATTTGCGATTGGATTCAGAAATTGGATGAACAATTTTTCCATAGAGGTAGAACATATCAGTAGTAGTGGCATTCTCCTGATAAAATCCTATTGCAGCTTTCTCATTATGACTCCTGATGGTTCACTATTCTTGAAGATTGTGTCCACCTATTTGTCCTTTCTAGATTCAATTTTAGGGTGGAAATTTTCTGAGTCAATTTTCTAACCTTTTCTTTCTCACAAAAAAACTCAATTTTACATTCTTTCAATTCAGTCTCAACTTTATGATGTGCTTCACTCATTACACCCTTTCCTTTTTCAGCAACAATTGGTTTCAAAATCTCAGATTTTAAGTTCAGCACAAGTGAATTAAGTTGTACAACCTGTTTCTTCAACTTGACATTTTCTTCGGTAGCTTCATTCATGCAGTTTTTGACCTCAAGGCTTTCAAATTTTTTATCTGAAGAATCCTTAATCAATTGATCCTTTTCATTAGCCATCTCTTGAAAATCATCTATCAACCCATTCATTAGCAAGATTAGCTTTATTTTTTAAAAGAGATGCAACTTTTCTTTGAGTTCAAGAATACTTACCTTAGATTTATCATCATCTTCAAGGTCTGAATCCTCAACAATCGTGAATGCAGTTTTATCTACATTTTCAGTGTCTGAATCCTCAATTCCGGAGCCCCAAGCAGCCATCATAGCATACTTCTCTTTCTCTCTTTGCTTAGTAGCTTTGTCCTTTATTTCTTTTTCAGCTCTTTCTTTTTTCCACTCAATTTCCCATTGTGGACACTATTTGATATGATGATCCATTTTTTCATACTTGTAACACCCTGATTGATTTTTGTCATCAGACCATTTTCTACTTTCTGCATCATCAGACCACTTTTGGCTACTTGTTTCTCTCGTCTTTCCATTTCCCTTTCTTGAGAAATTTCTTGAAATTCTTTGCTAAAAAAGCTATTTGATACCCATCAAGATCTGATCCCTCATCATCAGAGACTGCCTTTAATGATTGTGAGTTCTCATCCAATGCTGTTTCTTTCTTTTGATTTTCCATGTTCATCTCATAAGTCCTGAGATTTTCAACCAGTTCATCCAAGGTCACGGTTTCAATGTCCTTAGCTTCCCTGATGGCATTGACTTTCACATCCCATTTGGCTTTGTGTAAAATCCTCAGAACTTTGTTCCTCGATAGTGAGAATCTTGCCCAAGGATTCCAGTTCATTGATGAGAAGTGTGAGTCTTGCCATCATGTCCTACAAAGACTCATTTTCCTTCATCTTGAAGGTTTCATATTCAGTGAACAACATGGAGACGTTGAACTACCTAACCTGAGCAGTTCCTTCATGTGCAATAGTTAGAACATCCTAGATTTGCTTAGCAGTAGTGCAGTTTGATATCCTATTATACTCATCTGGTCCAGTCCACAAACAAAAATATTTTTGGCTTTTGTATTTTTCTCATAGCCACAAGATCGTCAGCAATAAACTCCCTTCTTTCTTTAGGAACTTGTTGACCTTCCACAATTTTCATAGGAATAGTAAGCCCAATGTTGATCCTATCCCAAAGCTCATAATCTTCTCCTTGCATGAAGTCTTCCATTCTAGCTTTCCACCAACCAAAGTGAGTTCTATTGAAGAGTGGTGATCTTACGGATGACTGTCCTTCTCTATATCCAAGAGGTGGTATAGTGTTCATTTTGATCAATTCTTAGATATTAGCCTTTAATAAGAACACCTGCTCTGATACCACTTGTTAATTTTGCACAACCTATGAATTTGCCTAATCGAAGAACTAAATTTGCAGACCTATTCCCAAAAAATAAAAATAGATGAGAACGCATAACTTTTACGTGGAAACACCTGTCTCACAAAAGGTGAAAAACTACGACCTATACCTCTATAGAAATTTTTCCCAACTTCACTAAAACAACATGAGCCTCAACAAAAAAGGATTACAAGTTCTTAGTGTTCTACAAAATAGCGAATTTTTACTAATCCTAACAACACACGCAAACCTCCCAAGGTTTATGTTCCCCAAGCCTTTAAGTTGCCCTCAACTTGAATACCTTTCCTAACTTCAGTTTATAGATTACTAAATTTAGGAATATATCAAGACTCAATGAAAAAGAAAGAACTCCTAGACTCAACTTAACAAAGAAACAAATCTGACAAGTGTTTCTTCAATGATCAAGACTCTAATTCTCTCAACTGCATTTTTTGCTTTTGTCTTGATAATTCCTTCTCTGCTATTTCTACCATTTTATCATGTATGCTGAGAAGGTCTTCTCCAGTTCAAACTCCTCAGTTCCCGCTTCAAGCTTCAATAAGTTCTTCTTCGCTTAGAACTCCTTCACCCTAACTTCTTTTTGTAGTAGAGTTCCTCACTTATTAGAACTCCTTTTCAGCTCATTTACTAGAACTCATTTTCAGCACCAACTCTTTTCTACACCTGTGATTACTAAAGCATCTTCCTACTTTAGTATTGTGATCTTACTTTCAAAAGCTTTATCCACTCCGCATCTTGTGGTATCATGTCGCCTCCTCTCTAAGACAGTGCGATGAAGGACCTCATGGATCAACATGTTTCATTGTCCTTTGTCCATCATCAAAACTCTATTGAACTCAACAGAAAGCAACCAAAATCTGCCATCTCCGGCGAGGCACAACAATGACAGCAACCCAACAACCATCAGATCTCAGGACCACCATTTGACCGGAAACACAAAACTCAAACAACTTCACTGTTTTCCCCAATTTTTGGTAAAAAATTTCTAACTATGTTGTTCTTTTGTTAAATTTGGATAATATTAGTATTGATTTTTCTAGTTTTGATGGAAGGATTTGTTTATAGTTGCTTGAAATTTGAGTTTATTTTAATGTTTTGTTCTTTCTTACCATACCTGCTGCATTTCAAATCTTTTTATAGTGAAGGTTAAGCCTCCATAGTCTCATCTCTTATGTATTTGTTTTTGTTTAAAGCTTGCTATTGATTTGTGTGATAGTTTATTTATTGACAATTTTAATGTTAAAGTAGAGGTTTTGCTTTGGGTAGTCTACAACAATCAAGTTTACATTCTTTGATATATTAAAATATTTTGTTGTTTTTCTTCAATTATATTTTAAAATGTATTTTCTCTGTCTTAATCATGTTACTGTTTTTGTTGCTTTTTTTGCTAATTTTAATTCTTGGGTTCTTATTGCACTGTTTATGGCTTTTTCAATTTGTGATGTTTCGTCTAAATTTTGTTTACTAAGTATTGTCTCCATATTTGGATCATTTGTGTAAAAATTGTTCGATAAAAAATTTATTCATCGGAATTTGAGGTCTCCCATTCAAAAAGATGGAGAAATTTTAGTTTAAATTCATATTTGTTACATCTTAAAATTAGAAATTTAGTTTAAGTTCATGTACATGTTATTTTTTAAAATCGGCCGATGAAAAATCTATCAGTCTGATTTCGAGGCCTCCCTTTTAAAAAGACGGGAAAAGTTAGTTCAATTTCATATCTATTACATGTTATAATTCAAGAAAATTTTTAGTTCAAGTTTCGTACATTACTTGTCAAAATTGGCCGACGAAAAAAATCTATCTATCGGATTTCGAGGCCTCTCCATTCAAAAAGACAAAGAAATTTAGTTTATATTCATAGTTGTTACATGTTAAAATTTAAGTTTTCTAGTTTAAGTTTATTATTTGCAAAACTTGGCTGATAAAAGATCTATCCATCGAATTTCGAGGCTTCCCCATTCAAAAAGACGGAGAAATTTAGTTTATATTCATATTTGTTACATGTTAAAATTCAAGTTTTCTAGTTTAAGTTTATTATTTGCAAAAGTTGGCCGATGAAAAATCTATCCATCAGATTTCAAGACCTCCTCATTTAAAAAAGACGGAACAATTTTAGTCTATTATGTATTTATTCATTATTGTGTATATTGTGGACGTTGGGCAAATAATAGGACGTTTCTCATATCATTTTTTATTTCATTGATTATGTATATTTTATAATTATTATACTTATGTAATATTGTGTATCTCTTCCTTAATTTGAAACCAATGAGTTCAGCCAGGACTCACAGGTATGGATTCTGAAGGGTGATAATACCTTCCATTTGAAATAACTTGAACCCCTGAAATTTTTTGGTTTGAAAACTACTTTTTAAATAATTAATTGGTTTCCTAATTATCCTTAAAATTAGGTGGGGACTCCAAATTAAATTATTTTTCCATTTTAAATTCTTTTATTTTAAATATTTTTTACGACACACGATGTTGCGCCTTCGGATATCAACAACAACAACAACAATATCTAAATTGTTATGAATATTAATTGAAAAATGGAATGAAATTTTCTTAAACATTTAAATAGAGCCAATTTTTAAAAAATTTAATTCCCCCCTAAATTTACCTGTACTATATTAAAAGTGTGAAGACCCTTAATAATATTGTTTGAAACTTTTTATCCTTCATTAAAAGACTCATCTTTAGACAAAATCATCTTTTTACCATTTCTCTTTAAAATTATTATTTTAATAATATTGAATGTAATAAAAATTAAATAAATAAAAATTCCTACACAAAGAATTCTTTTCTAACTAAAATATACTTGATCTAAAAGGAAATTAGTTAAAAAAACAAAAAAAAAATATTAACAAAATTAAATAAAGAAAAATCTCTACAATCCTTTTCTAACTAAAATAGATTTGGTCTAAAAGGAAATTAGTTAAAAAACAAAAAATAAAAAATAAAAATAAAATTAAAAAACGAAAAAGAGAAAGACGTCCAAAAGGAAAGTTCAAGAAATTTAAAGGGGAAAATTTCAAGAAACGTTTTCCCTTTTTTTAAGGGAAAAAATTGGAAGTTTTCCCTTTATTATTTTTTAAGGGAACACGTTTTTTAACCTTTTTTTTTTAACTTTCCAATTGTTTCAAAATAAATAAAAGTTCTTCTAATTTTATTATGAATCCTACTTATAGAATAAAAGATTTTGTCCTAAATATAATAAAATATTATTTTTTTTCCTTCTTGATTTATGACTTCTATATAACACTTCAATTTCAACTTTTGATTCATCCACTCCCTTCATCGATTTGTGCTAAGTAGTGTTGGATCTTATTTTATGATTTTTTTCAAACTTCAATTAAATTTGATTATCAAATTTACTTATATTACACACTCTTTTTCTTTGTTTCATATTATTTTCCTTTTCTTTTTCACTTTTTGAATTTAAAGAAAATAATATTAGTTGTTATGTCAGCTTAACTTGTCTCATTCGAATTATATTATGGTCTTCGTTTAGTTAGTTTCGTCTAATAAATTTTTGTTATTTAAATTTTTTTATTATTTTATTTTGAACATCTCCATATATTCACAAGTTCCATCTATTCACATATCTAAAATTTCTCTTATTTTGTAACTAACATCTTTGTCT
>JAOTQR010077943.1:0-44131 GCA_025774065.1 Solanum ossicruentum
ACACCAGGAGTGACAAAGTTAGGAATGAGACCATCCGGGAAAAGCTAGAGGTGGCCCCGGTGGCCGAAAAGATGAGGAAAGCGAGACTACGATGGTTTGGACATGTGTAGAGAAGGAGTACCGCCGACCCTGTTAGGAGGTGCTAGAGGCTGGTTTTGGGAGATACCTGGAGGGGTAGAGGTAGACCGAAGAAGTATTGGGAGGAGGTGATTAGACAAGATCTGAATGAACTTGATCTTATTGAGGATATGGCCTTAGATAGAAAAAAGTGGAGGTCGTGAATTAGAGTAGCAGGCTAATGGTAGGGTTAGGGGTCTTGCCATGTATTCGCATTACCTGTTATATTATATGTTAGTTTACCTTATTTACATATTGTCATTATTAGTCGTTATTTTTCTGTTCCCTCCCCCTTTTGTCATATCTAGTTCGTTCTTACTTACGGGTTTTGAGACGAGGGTTTCTAGGAAATAACCTCTCTACTTCTATGGTAGTGGTAGGGTCTGCGTACATTCTACCCTTCCCAGACCCCACTTGTGGGATTATACTGGGTATGTTGTTGTTGTTGTTGTTGCTTGGTCGGGAACCATGGTGTGCCAACAAACCATTACCCATTGTCCCAGTCAACCTCCCCTTGGTCAGATTTGGTTGATTAGACGAGAAAACATCAATCAAATCCTAAATCATCTACTTCCCATTTCCTATTCGTCACTACCTTGGTTAGGGTCGTGATAGTAGGCGAGGTTTGGTGTTGGCCACCACCACACATCAATCAAAATGAAGGGAAATAAACAACAAATACAAAATCCTAATCTAAGAAATGCACAAAGTCTAGGTTATTTCAAGTCAATTAATTATGGTTCCCACAACCCCAAGTTGTGGGTGCTTAGCTACTCATGGCTAAAGAAAAATCAACAACAATGAAAATAAAAGATATAGTTTAGAGTTTACCCAAAACAATGAAATACAAGAACCCTTCATGTTGAAAACCCCAAGCTTGGATTAATGGCAAATGAGTATAATGTGACTCTTCAGTCTCCAAAAGTAGGTCTTCAAATTAAAAATAGAAATCTGCACTAAACCCTAGAAAAACCCTTAGAATATTCAAGAGAGAATATTGAAAGAGTTGAACAAAATATTCAAAGTCTGGTCTCTCCATCTAAAACCCTATCATTATGTATTTATGCTATTTAAAAATTCACCCAAAAAATTAAATAGAAAAGACAGCTGGCAGTAGGTACATCATCCAGGTACGACTTGTACAGGTGATCTACTAGTCGTAATTAGGGTCTCGTAGTCAGCACTTGGTATTTTGGACTTGACTGCTACGACCCAATGTTACGAGTTGTTACTATGTCTACGACTCGTATGCTCCTCTCCCAGTCTAGGCCTTTTGTTCTTGGTCCAAACTTTTACCTTACTATTTCTTGCTACGGTCCTACCTATACGAGTAGTAGTGAGAACTACGACTCATAGAGTGGCCTCATTGTGCTATCCTCCACTTAGCAGATTCTTGATTCTGCTCACAGTTCCTTACTACGAGAGCACCCTATGACTCATTTTTTGGGTTACGACTCATAGAATAGCTTGTGTGTCCTGCACTTCACCAAAATCGACAATTTTCTCCCAAAATCAAGCCAGCCTATCTTTTCTGCAATAACAACATAAAAACACATAAAAATCATAAAAAAGTCGCATTAAGAACTTGTAAAATCCCTTGTTTTAGGCTACAAATGTGTTGTATTTTGATAGAACGTTAACACTCTCAACTTAGAACTGTTGCTTGTCCTCAAGCAACGACTCAATCTAAGTAGACAATGAAAAACACATAGCAGCTGCTCTAGTGGCATATACATGATTTAACTCTAATTCAGGAACCCAACCCTCATTTTCAAAAACCTTATTACAAAGATACTAAGCTGATCGAAACACAAAGATATATCCCATAATCCAACTATGACAAATAAAAGAATATTAACAATCCATAATCACTGGTCTAGTCACATGCCAATCATGCAATTCAAATGCCCTCACAGAAAAAAATCCCTCTATCTCACTCAAAATGCATTAAAAATTCAGGGACTGTGCATGCATTCTCACTCTCACAAATGAAATTCATGCATAGTGACTAACATCATAGAGTTTCCTCTATACTCAACTTCGGACTGATGACAAAGTGGATTCAGATTACTTTTAGGACTTAATGGGCTTGTAACATAGGCTCATGGGGCTTTGGTATGACATTTTAGGCAAGTAGTGATTAAAAGCTATCCTTGAACCATGTTTCATAATACTGTTATCTCTATAAGTCAACCATTTTTATTAAATCCACCTTTATTCTTCCTTTATGAGCTTTTCTCAGGTGCTTTCTTTCTCTTTTTCAGTTGTGCCTTATTTTTGAACTCATTTTGCTATTCTATTTGATCCAAGGAAACTTTTCTTTTCTTTTTCTCACCCGGCACATGACTTTTTCATTTCTTTCTTTCCTTCCCAACTAACCACCTCATTTTCATTACTTTACCAAAATAAAGGCCACCCATATGTTAGGCTTTTAACCTGAGGTAAAGCATACAATATTTATTCCCCAAACCAGGGCCATTATTCGTAGCCACCCTCAACTTAGGCTTTTATCCTCAATCCAGCTTCATATGTTCAAGGATAAACCAGGGCCGATATCAAGGTATGTCAACAAATAAGACTAGCTAGCTAGGTGTCGAGAAATAACAGTACATGAACAACTCAAGCAAATGGACCAAGGGATCAGCTATCACATTTGGTAGGTCATTTAGGCAAAACTAGACTTACTAAAAGAATAATGGCCTAAGATCCTTTCCGAATAAACCACATCACCTGTCCAATCTTAGAGTAATAAGGCAGCTTCTGAGTCCATACATAAACAAGCTCACACATATATGATATCACATACACAATCAAGTATAGACTCATAGTCATGCTTCAAGCATCAATATACCTTCTCTTTATCAGAACAAACATTGCCAGACAATCATATGCATGATTACAATAATAACTAACAATCTCAAAAATTTTGAGGGTACCAAATTTTCAAATTAATGAAAAATCATTTCAAGATTATATATATGCCAAAATATAATAACTACTATATATCTGCATATTATCTACACTACGTAAATATGTCAGTTCACCATGGCATCCACAAGGAAAAAGAAAGACAATAAGATAACCTTGGGATCAAAAATAGGGGAATTTATGGACTCGAGGTTACTTAGACTTCACCATAATCCATAACTTCCCACACCTCACAAAAAGAAAATACCGTGTCCTCAAAGTAAACACATCAAGAAGAGAAACAAAAGGCATACCTTGGGTTGCCTCCATGGAAGCACCTGATATAGTTTCGCGGACGATGGGATGCTTTCTGTATTCATGCTTCTTCGACGTCCCAATCTTCCACTATCTTAATCTCCTCCATATCACTTATGTACATTTTGACCTTCTGGCCATTGACCATGAAGATTTTACCATACCTACTTTCTAGCTCGATGGCATAATGACTAAAAACAGGTACCACTCGAAAGAGTCCCATCAACTTGGATCTCGTTTTCCCAGTAAACAACTTCAACCTAGAGTTGTAAAGCAACACCATGTCTCTTGTAGAAAATTGTCGATTCTCGATTTTGTGATGATGTTTAATTTTCATTATTTCCTTGTACAAGGCAGATCTCTCATATGCTCTCAGCCGTAACTCATCATGTTCATTAATTTGCATTAGCTAGATATTCATGCTTCATTCCAATCTAGATTGAGCTTCTTTAGTGCCTATAGTGCTTTATGCGCAAGTTCAACTGGAAGGTGATAGGCTTTACCAAATACCAATTAATACGGAGACATACCATTGGTTTTTTGAAGGCTGTGAGGTAAGCCCACAAGGCATCATCCAACTTTTGAGACCAATCAGTGTGATTCACATTCACAGGTTTGGACATGATTTGCTAAATCTCTCTATTTGACACTTCAACATGCACACTTGTTTGGGAATGATAAGGTGTCACAATATGGTGCTTCACACTATACCTTGCAATGAGAGCTTTGAGCAATCTGCTGTCAAAATGAGAACCTCCATCATTGATAATTGCTCGAGGTATGCCAAACCTGGTGAATATGTTTCTTTGGAGGAACCTTGTAACACTCTTTCCCTCATTGTTTGGCAAGGATATGGCCTCTACCCATTTAGAGGCATAATCAACAGGAACTAGAATATATGTATTTCCATGAGAGCTAACAAAGGGTCCCATGAAATCAATACCCTAGACATCAAACAACTCAATCACCAAAATAGGATTAAGAGAAAGTTCTTGCCTTCATGAGACACCACCCTCCCTTTGACATCTGTGACAAGACTTGACATTATCATGAGCATCCCGATGTATAGATGGCCAATAATATCCATGCTGTAATACCTTATAAGTAGTACGAGCTCCACCGTAATGGCCACCCACTAACGATGAGTGGCACGCTTCAAGGATGCTCATCATTTCAACCTCTGGAACATATCTACGGATGATCTCGTCAGCACATATACGAGATAATTATGGTTTATCCCAAAAGAATTTCTTCAAATTGTGCATGAATCTGTGATGTTAATAGGTATTCAAGTTAGGAGGAACTATATCACTCACAAGATAATTAGCATAGACTGCAAACTAGGGGATGGGATCATGTGAGGCTGCCAATACCCTTTCATCCGGATAGAAATTGTTGATATCAAGACCATGATCAAATTTCACCATAACCTCATCCTCTAATCTAGAAAGGTGGTCGGCCACTTAATTTTCTTAGTACTTTATCTCAATCACGTCAAATTTAAATTCTTGCAAGATGAGTTCTCATTTGATCAGCCTCAGATATTTGAGTGTTGCATGGTGTATGTGCACTATCATCTTGGCTCCAAACAAGTATTTCTGAAATTGTTCAAAGGCAAAAACTAGTGTGAGTAATTCCTATTCAGTGACTGTATAGTTCTTCTGAGATACATTAAGTGTCTTGCTAGCATAGTAGATAGGATGCAAAATCCTCTCCCTGTGCTGCCCTAGCACTACACCTAAAGCAACTCCACTTATATCACATATTAGTTCAAAGGCTTTTAACCAATCTGGAGCCATAATGTTGGGCGCCGAGTCAACTTTCTCTTCAATTTTTCAAAGGGTTACATGCATGCATCATTAAACACAAATTTGGCATCTTTCCCGAACAGCTTGTACAAAGGTTGTGAGCTCTTGGAAAAATGCTTTATGAAGCTGTGGTGGAACCCTGTATGGCCTAAAAAACTCCTACTACCTTTTACAAAGATTGGTTGTGGGAGTTTCTCAATAACCTCAATCTTTGCTTTATCAACCTCAATGCCCTTGCCAGAAATTCTATGACCAAGAACAATACCTTCCTTGACCATAAAGTGACATTTTTGCCAATTCAACACCAGGTTACACTGACTACTTCTTTGCATCACATCACGCAAGAGTTGTAAGCACTTTTCAAATGATTGGCTGACCACACTAAAATCATCCATGAACACCTCGATAGTACTTTTAAACATTTTTGAGAAAATAGATATCATGCATCTTTAAAATGTTGCTGGATCATTACATAATCCAAACGACATTCTCTTAAATGCAAAAGTACCATACAGGTAGGTGAAAGATGTCTTCTCTTGATCTTCAGATGCAATGATAATTTGATACCCAGAATACTTATCGAGGAAACATTACCAACCTTTCTCTGCAAGCTTGTCAAGCATTTTATCATGAATGGCATAGGGAATTGATCTTTCTTTGTGAAGGCATTAAGCTTTTTGTATACTATACATATTCTCCATCCAGTGACTGGTCACATTTTCACATTAGGGACAACAGTAGTACCCCCCCTTTTTTTGGAACATACTGCACAGTACTAATCTATTCACTATCGGTGATTGGGTAGATTACTCCTGCGTCCAACCACTTGATGATTTCTTTCTGAACAACCTCTTGCGTTAGAGGATTCAACCTTCTCTGATGTTTGATACTGGCCTTGTAATCTTTGACAAGTTGAATCTTGTGAATGCATATCCCTAGATTTATGCCAATTATATATGCAATTGCCTACCCAATAGCCCTTTGAATTGTTTAAGAATAGAAGCAAGGGCTTCTGCTTGTCCTTAACTTAAGTCAGCTACAATTATGACTGGCAATGTATTACTTTCTCCAAAGTATGCATATTTTAGATGCACTGGCAGTGCCTTCAACTCTAACTCAGGTGGGATTTCTTTGGAAGGCTTCGCAGGTGAAGTCTTCCTATTGCTCAAATCTAACTCCAACTTGGTTTGTTGTCTAGGGCTAAATGACATTCAAAGAGAATTGACTCTCTCTTCATAATCAAGAATGCTTTCACCATCAAAATTTATCAGCACAACTGCCAAAGGTTCAACCCACAATCTTAACTCAACCGAGACCTCTACTTCATCATTATCATCCATTTCAATCATTGAGAGGACCTAAAACTCATAATTCTTTCTATCTTGTTGGCAAACCTAAAAAACAACTACCTCTTGACCAAATATAAGAGTAAACTGTCCCTTCTCCGTATCAATCAACGTGCGACCTGTGGCTAAGAAAGGCCTTACCAAAATGATAGGACCTGCAAAATCAACCTCACGTCAAGTACAACAAAATCTGTAGGAAATATAAATTTACTACCTTTACCAGCACATCATAAAGTATCCCCATAGGCTTCTTGACTATTATGTATGCCATTAGCAACTGCATCTTTATAGGGACAAAGGTGCCCAAACCAAGCCTTTTAAAGACGGCAAGGGGCATTAAGTTGGAGATCACAAAGTGCTTTGGAAAATGCAAGCTCTCCAACAATGTATGATAGCATAACAGTGTTGAAAATTTTGGGAGAGGCCTTGGCTAACTTTTTGCTTCTTCTTTACTAGATCTTTCATCTATCTTGCATATCCAGGCATCGTCTCTAGAGCTTCAATCAAAGGAATGTCCACTAACACTTTCTTAAGCATTACTAAAAACTACTCAAACTTAACTCTCTCTTTTGTCTTCCCAAGCCTTTGGGGAAAAGGTGGGGAGGGGTCTCAAAGAGGTTTGTTGAGAAATATTTCACTCAAAATTCAAGTGCCAAACCTCATTTCAAATCTTAAGGATTTCATTCAAGCTTCTAGTCTCCATTATAATATTCCACAATATATTTTCTTGCATGATTTCACTCTTCAATTGCGTGTCTTATACGAGCATTACACACCCGCGCTAAGTGTTTGATAAAATGTTCGGTTAATGCTTCTTGAGTTGTTGAAGTCCTAATGCATGGTATATGAGTGAAGTGACTTTATGATTATGAAAGAGATGTGTATATGTGTTGATTTCATGAATGGTATCTGCAGTGTTGGAAGTTGATCAATTGCCCCATTTGGGGGGTAGTAGGCCCGAACTACCATATTGGGGGGTATTTACCTCAATCACCTAGCTCAGGGGATGGTAGGCTCATGCAACTATATTGGGGATTTATACGTCAATTGCGTTACTTAGGGGGTGGTAGGCCCTGGCTACCATATTGGGGGATATATACGTCAACCACCTCGCCAGGGAGGTGGTAGGCCTTGGTTACAAATGATGGTCTCTACCTACACATATAATATTTTCTATAAAAGCATGTTTTACTTCAAACATTGCTCATGCATGCCATATTGCAATATGCTCATTTATTGCCTAATTATGCATTTCGATTATGTTGTCTCTCTCTTGTTGCATTGCACTCTACATATTTCGTATATTCAAATGCACTAACGCATACTCTATACTGACATGATATTACCATGTAGGAACCGGAGCTCCTTGGGATCATAACCATCCTCCCCATGGCTAGTACTATCTCTACAAGATAAGTTGGTGAGTCCTCAATTTTGGGGATAATTTCTTTGTTCTTATGCTATATATAAAGACTGTCTTTCGTTTATTGTATGTTTTGACAATAAGGGTGAATGTGTTTGCTTGTATCTGCCCCCGCTAAATTCTATGTTTAGAGGTGTTGTTCGACAAGATATGTAATGATGCTATAAGCTTGACTCCCTTTGACACTTTTGATGTTTTGTGAAATGAAGGATTTCCCTTAGTCCCTTTGCCCTTTTTTTTATTCTTTTATTTTTATTTTAATTGCTTCTGCGACCAAAGATGTGTATTGATAAGTTAAAAGGCTTGGTTGCAATCCCTTCGGGTTCCCCATTCCACGTGTCACATCTAAGGTCTAGGATTGGGTCATAACAAACAAGGTATCAGGGGACAAGGTTGTTAATGGTCCTCAAATTTCAACACACTGCGTCAATTAGAGTGTTATTCATGGTTGTGAAGCACGCCACAACTATGAATGGGAGGCTATGAGGTGTTTTTGAAAATATTTCACTTCTTCATTATCTATATAATGAAATAGTATTAATTCCTCTAAGGTTTATATCTTATTCTTAATTATTGCATTTTAGAATATGTCTCAAGCTATTCGGGAAGATGACATATCAAATGTAGAGGTCCGTAATGCTCTGTAGCTATTGGCTAAGGTTTTGACTGCTCAACTCAATAAACAAGTGAGTGCCCCCGAGACTTCAAGTAGTAAGAGGGAGGAGGGAGGGGCAAGAGTGCCAATTTAGAGGGAAAGCTCCAAAGTCCCAAAGGTGACCAGTTTCATCAAGGAAAAGGGTCTTCTCATACTCCTAATAGGAGAGTTTCCAATGACAACACAATGGCCCAAGGTGATGGTGGTCTTGTGCCTAATGCTTTGTGCCCAAAGTATGGGAAAGGCCATTATGGCTCATGTTTGAAGAAGTCTAATGCTTTCTTAGGTTGTGGTGAATTTGCACAAAGATTGTGGGTGTCCTCATGCTCAACTCGGCAGTAGAGGTTGTGGTTCTTAAGGAAAAGGTGTTGATGTTCAAGCTCCTCCTACATGCAACAAGTGTGGAAGGTACCACCAGAGAGATTTCTTAGCTGGTTTGGGTGCGATGAAATGGATCATAAGATGAGACATTGTCCATTGGTCCCTAAAGATTGTAAGGATAATATTCGATGTTCTAAACCATACCCCCTAGGAGTCAATAGGCTTGGCATAGTACTTCGTAGTTAAAGGTTTTGATTTTGATGGATCCGGGTTCCAATATTCCTTTCATTAGTTCTTTTGGTTGCTAGTGGGCTTCTTGTGTGTCTCACATTGTTATGTTAACCTTTGGTGTCTACCTCTTTCGTGAGCCTGTTGTTGCTAGGAAGTTCATAGGTATTGCTCCGTGTTCATATTGCATTAGGTCTTACCTTGTGACATGTTAGGTTTGATGTGGTGGATTTTGATGTCATATTTGGGGTGGTGCCTTCTGGTTTCATTTATGCACCAATCATTTCTATAGGTCTTATGAATAAGGTCTTTCAACCCTACCTTGATTTGTTTGTGGTGGTTTTCATTGACGATATTAGGATCTATTCCGATAGTGGCGAGGAGCATGTGAGTCATTTGAGGATGGTGTTGCAAAAATTGAGAGAAGAGAAGTTGTATGCCAAATATGAGAAGTGTGAATTTTGGTTGAAAGAGGTTGCCTTTCTATTTACTCATATCATCCTAAACATCCCCCAACACTCACCAAAACACTTAGCCGAATATTTATTCTCAAATTCAAGTCCCAAAACTCTCATCCAGATCTAAGGACTTCCACTCAAGCTTCAAGTCTTTATCTCCAATCTTCTTCAAGGTTTCTCCAAAAGATAAGGTATGTGGTGTTGAACCATTGGGTCCTTTCACCCATGGTGTCTAAGCCTCCTTTTTACTAATATTGCATGATTTAAAGTTGATTTTACATGTGAGTGTTGTATATTAAGAAATTTACTGCACAGTGATATGAGTTCATGAAAGTATGGTTGTTTAAGCATGTTTTGAAGTTTAAATCTTGGATCTAATGTTGGATTTGATGAGGGGTTTTGATGTGCAAGTATTGAGGATTTTACAACGTGCTAATTAAGGGTTTTACATGGGATATACTTGCATGTTTTCACTGTTGAGTTGCATGGTTTTACAATACCACTATACACCTGCTATGTGTTTTATAAAATGTCCGGCTAGGGTTTCTCGAGGAATTGAAGGTCCAATGCATGTCTTATGAGTTGAATGATGTTATTATAATTATATGATGATGAAATGATGTCGAAATAATGTATGTATATGATGACAGGGAATATATGTATATAAGGATGAAAGGAATATATATATATATATATATATATATATATATATATATGTGTGTGTGTGTGTGTGTGTGTGTGTGTGTTTGAAGCATGTAAAGCATCTTTGGTATTGCAAGTGAATTATTGGGCTCTCATATTGTTATGTTCTTATGAATTATTGATGAGTTTTTAGATTCTTATGCTAAGGTTTGTACTTCTTTCAGTTGTGAAAGCCTACTAGGAGGGGTCAAGAACTATGTTACATGCTTTACCCTCTAGTGCAAGGCCAATTCCTACATGTAGAGGTTATGAGCTATGTTGTACACTTTACCCTGATGTATGAATGCAATTTGCACTCTAAGGGTTTTACATGGGATTTACTTGCATGTTTTCACTCTTGAATTGCATGGTTTTACACTAGCACTATACAACCACCAAGTGTTTGATAAAATGTCCGGCTAGGGTTGCTTGAGGAATAAAAGATCAAATGGATGTCTTATGAGTTGAATGATGTTATTATGATGAATTAATGTCGAAATAATGTATGTATGTGTTGATAAAATGATGATAAAAAGGGAATACATATATAATGATAAAAGGAATGTATATTTGTTTTTAAAGCTTGTAAAGCACCTTTTGTATTGCAAGTGAATTATTGGGATCTCGTGTTTTATATTCTTGTGAATTGTTGATGAGTTTTGGTTTCTTATGATAAGATTTGTGCTCTTGCCAATTGTGAAAGCCTACTAGGAGTGGTTATGAACTATGCTACATGCTTTACCCTTTAGTGCAAGGACAATTCCTACATATATACATCAAAGTCAAAGAAACTCACCTTGGTCTTGAGGACGACCCTTCTTGCCCTTGTTTCTGATATAAGAGAAATCAATAAGCTTGTGTCCTTCTTTCCCACACCCATAACATGCCCTTGAACTATCTAAGCATTTGCCATGATGATTCCTTTCACATTTTCGGCATTTTGGAAATCTTATTCAACCATCGCCGTCTTGGAATCGGTCATCCTTAAACCAAGCCCTCTTGGACTCCCCACTCCTTTTCTTCCTAAGATTATCCACCTCCATATTTTTGGCATAGGCCATCAAATAGGATCAGTCTGTATCGCTAGTCAACATCACGGACTGGCATTCTTCACTCACCAAGTTGGACACGCCCATCACAAACTTATTCACCCATAGGAGCATACTTAGAGAGTTGGTTAAACTTGAGGGAATACTCCCTCACACTCATTGATCCTTATCTCAAATTCATGAATTCTACCAATTTGGCTTCCCTAAGCTCAAAGGGAAGAACCGACAAAGGAAACCCACCTTGAACTCCTCCCAAAGCACTACGTTGTGTACTCTCTTCTCCTCCCTCCATTAGTTATACCATATACCTTTGAGTTGGTAGGCCGCCAACTTTGCCTTATCTATCGATCTAACACCCATGATAGCCAATACCTTATAAATCTCATCAATAAACTCTTGTTGTTCCTTATCCACCTTTGATTCATAGAACTTCGGCAGGTTCATCCTCAGGAAGTCTCTCACCCGAGTAGCCGGTGTTGGAGCATGAGGGGCTTGGGCCCCTTGGTTGGCTTGATTAGCCACAACTTGTGCAAGCAATGTGAGAGCATCCCTAAAATCCCCATTGGTTGGTTGATCCTTGGGAATGTGGGCCCGTGTACCTCTTACGTTAGGTATGATCAACTAGCTTGGCAAAGAATAATTTTTAGGGGAAAAAGGACTTACTCCAACTCTATAGCATGACTTAGAACATGAAGAAGGGAAATCTCCTAAAAAGTCTAATAGCCTCCTATTCATAGTTATGGTGCACAACACAACCATGAATAGGACTCTAATCAACGCGATGTGTTGGACTTTGAGGACCTATCATCCTAGTACTCTGAGACCATCTTTGCCACAACCCAAGCCTAGGGCCTAGATGTGACCGACGAATGGGGAACCTAAAGGAACCCAAAACAAGCCTCATAGCATATCATTACAAATCCTTGGTAATGAAAGCAATATAAAACAAAATAAGAAACACAAACAAGAGGAAATGGGACTAAGGGGGAGAGAGAGTGCGCTTAATACTTAAATAACATAGATGAGTCAAAACTCAAACATAATACATAACTTCTCCAACAACACCTCTAAACATTGATACTTAGGAATGGCTAAGACAAAGCTACCGTGCTCACCATCATAGTCAAAATAGCAATAAAGAAGGAATAAATACATAACATAAGAAATATAGACCAACGTCCCCGAAATGGAGGACTCACCAACAAGCTTGAGTGAAACCGCACTAGCCACATGGGTCAAGTGGGGCTTCGGTTCCTACATGGTAACATCACATAGGCATATAGTATGTTTTAGTACGTTGGAATGTACTAAGTATGTAGGATGCAATGCAACAAGAGATAGACAATGTAATCAAAATGCATAAGAATGCAATAGGCAAAATATAATAATATGGCATGTATGAACAATGCTTGTAGTAAAACATGCTTGAAATAATCATTCTTACATAGCTCACTTAACCTAATAAGATAACACAATTAGCTCATCCAATTACCTTGTACTAGAGAATGAGGGATATAGCATGAGTACCTAGCATAACCACAAATCATACATGAGGGAAAGGTGTACATCATGGTTTATAATGCTACATGTAGAAATGAGTGAAGGAATAGCATATGAGGGAAGAGGTGGCATAGGATCATAACCCATACATATGTATACCTTGCATAACCTCAAACCAAACACGAAGGGTAGGGAGTATCACATAATTCCGAACCCCTACGTGTTGATATAAGTATATAGCATAACCTCAACAATAGTACATAACATCATCAGGAGTAATATAACCTCATAAAGAGTAAATTGCATTCATACATGAGGGAAAGGTGTAAAACATAGCTCATAACCCCTACATGTAGGGATTGGCCTTGCACTAGAGGGTAAAGCATGTAACATAGTTCTTGACCCCTCCTAATAGGCTTTCACAATTGAAAAGAGCACAAACCTTAGCATAAGATTCCAACAACTCATCAACAATTCACAAGAATATAAAATATGAGAGCCTAACAATTCACTTGCAATACCAAAGGTGCTTTACATGCTTCAAACACCTATATACATTCCTTTCATCCTTATATGCATGTATTCCCTTTTTATCATTATTTGGTCATCATATACATACATTATTTTGACATCATTTCATCATCATATAATTATAATAACATCATTTAACTCATAAGACTTGCATTGGACCTACAATTCCTCAAGCAACCCTAGCCGGACATTTTAGCAAACACTTGGCAGGTGTGTAGTGCAAGTGTAAAACCATGCAATTCAAGAGTGAAAGCATGCAAGTAAATCCCACGTAAAAACCTTAATCAAAACTTTATATAACCCTCAAGACATGCACATCAAAGCCCCTCATCAAATCCAACATTAGATCTAAGAATTGAAGCTCAAAACATGCTAAAAGAACCATACTTTCATAAACTCAAATCATTGTGCAATAAATTTCTTAATATACATGACCCATATGTAAAATCAACTTTAAATCATGTAATATTAATAAAAAGGAGGCTTAATCACCATGTGTGAAAGGACCCAATGGTTCAACACCACATACCTTAGCTTTTGGAGAAACGTTGGAGAAGATTCAAGATGGAGACTTGAAGCTCGAGTGGAAATCCTTAGATTCAGATAAGGGGTTTGGGACTTGAATATGGGAATAAATATTTGGCTAACTGTTTTGATGAGTACTGGGAAATGCTTAGGATGATATGAGTATAAAGTAAGGCTATGTTTAGGTATTTTCATGCATGGGAGGGTCTAGGCCCAAGATTAGTAAAAAGGAGGCTCACTGTTTTTCAGCTCACTTGAAATTTCAAATTTTGCTACGGTTGCTCCAAAAAAGGGATTAGACCCTTTTGCCCCTAATTTGGACCCCCTGAACAAGAATATGAATTTGGATTTTCAAAATAACAAATGAATTTTGAGATATATGGAAATTAATATTCTGGGCATTCCGAGGCACATTTTCGAGCACTTTTTGGGGACATACAATATCTCCCCCTTGGGAACATTCGTCCCTGAATGTACAAGATGGTAAGCTCGGTTACAAGAAGTGTTATTCTCTACTTTGGGGGTGTTGGTCTATGTTTCTTATGTTATGTATTGATTCCTTCTTTTTTATTGCTATTTTGATTATGATGGTGAGCTCGGTTGCTTTATGTTGGCCTCCGCTAAGTATCTATATTTAGAGGTGTTGTTGGACAAATTATGTATTAAGTTTGATTTTTGACTCATCTATGTTATCTAAGTCTCTCTGTCTCTCTCTCTCTCTCTCTCTCTCTCTCTCTCTCTCCCTCTATCTCTCTCCCTTAGTCACATTTCCCCTTGTTTATGTTTATTATGTTGTTTTATATTTTCTTCACAACCAAGGAAGTGTAATGATATGCTATGAGGCTTGTTTGGGGTTCTTTTGGGTTCCTCATTTGCCTGTCACGTCTAGGTCCTAGTCTTGGGTCGTGACAATATTGGAGCAGACACAAGCCTATCCTTCAATATTTGGAAGCTACTCTCACATTCATCGGTCCAAACAAACTTAACCTTCTTTTGAGTCAATTTTATTATAGGAGAAGCAATGGAGGAGAAGCCATTCATAAACCTTCTATAGTAAACCATTAGACCCAATAAACACTTAATCGTTGACGGGGTTAATGATCTAGGCCAATTTCTAATTTCATCGATCTCCTTAGGATCCATCTTAATATCATCCCCTGACACCACATGACCCAACAATGCAACCTCCTTCAACCAAAATTCACACTTTTCGTACTTAGCATACAATTTCTCCTGCCTCAATCTTTGCAGCACAAACCTCACATGACCCATATGCTCCTCCCTACTATGTAAATAGATCAAAATATCATCAATGAAAACCATAACAAAAGAATCAAGGTAGGGTTTGAAGACCCTATTCACTAGGTCCATGAAGATGGCTGGTGCATTGGTCAACCCAAAAGACATCACCACAAATTCATAATGCCCATATCAAGTCCGAAAGACTTTCTTGGGAATATCACACTCTCTCACCCTCACTTGATGATACCCTCATCGAAGATCAATCTTAGAGAAAGCTAGCCCCTTGCAATTGGTAAATAAATCATCAATACTTGGAAGAGGATATCTATTCTTTACAGTGACCCTATTGAGTTGCCAATAGTTAATGCACATTCTAAGTGACCCATCCTTCTTCTTTTGAAACAATACCGGTGCACCCCAAGGTGATTGGCTAGGCATAATAAACCCCTTCTCTAACAAATCTTTCAATTGTTCCTTTAACTCCTTCAACTCTGCCGGGGCTATACGAAAGGGGGTATAGAAATGGGTAGAGTACCGGGAAGGAGACCTATGCCAAAATTATCTCCCTTTCGGGAGGGACACCAGGGAGGTCAATTGGGAAGACATCAAGGAACTCATTTACAACCGGAACAGACTATATGGAAGGTACTTTTGACTCCACATCTTTAACCCTCACTAGATGGTACAAACACCCCTTAGAGATCAACTTACGGGCATTGATGGAAGAGATGAACCTACCCTTGACCACCACATCATGACTCTCCCACTCAAGGATGGATTCATTTGGAAATAGAAACTTGACTCTACAGTTTCTACAATCAATAGAAGCATAGTATATAGGCAATCAATCCATCCCAAGAATAACATCAAAATTAACCATATCCAACTCAACAAGATCACAAGGCATGATTTTATGCAAGATGCAAACTAGAAAATTTCTATACACCTTCCTAGCAACAATAGATGCATCAATAGGAATGGGCACCTCATAAGACTCATGCAACAACTTGGACTCAAGATGGAAATTTTTAGTAAGAAAAGGGGTAACAAAATAAAGAGTGGCACCCAGATAAATAAAAGCATGTACATCAAAGTCAAAGATTTTCAACATACCGCTGGTATTGTCAGGAACCTCACCAACCCATTGCCTCCAATGTACTTGAGGACCACCTCTACCCAATGGAACCGCATTTGGACCCCAGCCCTTACACGGTTTCTTGTACAATCAATCTTCTAGCAACCAAGCTCCCCACAACCAAAAAGCACACATTAGTCTTTCAATCATGGGCCTACATGATCCCTTCTACATTTAGGACACCAGTCATTAGGAGTCACACCACCAACAACTTGAGGCCTAGGGAAATCATTGGCAAACCCCTTAGTAGTAGCATGAAAAGACCCATGTTCTTAATGAAATCTAGTACCCTTTTGGAACCTACCCTCAAAACGGGCCCTTTTGGCCTTATGACCCCTTCTCTTCCTCTATTTTCCCCCTTCCATTTGCTCGGCATAAGTCATCAACCGATACAAGACCATGTCACTAATTAACAAGGCGGATCGACATTCTTCACTCACCATGTCGGAGACCCCATCACGAACATATTCATTCGAGATCTAGGGTCGGCCACCAAATGAGGAGCATACTTTGAAAGTTAATTAAACATGAGGGCATACTCCCTCACACTCATAGCACCTTGTTTCATTTTCATGAACTCTACCAACTTAGCTTCCCTAAGCTCAAGAGGGAAAAACGGATTAAGGAAAGCTAATTTGAACTCCTCCCAAAGCACCACATAACCATTTCCCTTCTCCCCCTTCTATTGATCTTACCATATTTGGGCTACCCCTTTCAGTTGGTACGCCGCCAACTCCGCCTTATCATTCAGCCCAACACCTATAATATTTAAGATTTTCTAGACCTCATTAATTAACTCTTATGGATGTTCATCCACCTTTGACCCATAGAACGCTGGAGGATTCATCCTCATGAAGTCCTTTACCCTAGCTCTTGGGATAGTAGCATGAGGGGCTTTGGCCGCTTGATTGACTTGGTTAGCCACAACTTGAGCAAGCATAGTGAATGCAACCTGGCGTTCACCATTGGTAGTTTACTCCTCGGGAGATTGGGTCATTCTTCCTCTAGTGTTTGGCATGATCTAGCATAGGAAAGAACAATCGTTAGGGAGAAAAACTTACTACAACTCTGTAAAATGATTTAGAACATGAAAAGGGAAACATTTCCTAAAACGTCTCATAGCCTCCTATTCATAGTCATGCGTGCTTCATGACTATGAATAGGACTCTAATTGAGGCAGTGTGCTAGACTCCGAGGATCCAACAGCCTAGTGCTCTGATACCATGTTCTTCACGACCTAAGCCTAGGGCCTAGACATGACATGGTAAATGAGGAATCCTAAGGAACCCCAAACAAGCCTGTTAACTTATCATTACACATCATCGGTTGCGGAAGCATATAAAAGACATGAAATAGTAAGAATGGGGCAAAAAGACTAAGGGAAAAGCTTGCATAACATCATAATCAAGAGACAAAGAGTCAAGCTCATATCCTAGATACATAACATGTCCAACAAACACCTCTATAACATAGATAAGAGCGGGGGACGAGAAAAAGTAGCTGGGCTCACCCTCATAGTCAAAATAGAACATAAAGAAGAATGCCTCAATACATAATAAGAGAAATTAGACTACGATCCCCAAAGTAGAGGACTAACCAACTAGCTTGAGTAGTACTGACTGGCCACGTGGAGGAAGAGCAGGATTAACTTGGGCTCCGACTCCTACATGGTTATATCATGTAGGCAAGAGTATGTATTAGTACGTCTAAATGTATTAAGTATGTAGGATGTAATGCAACAAGAGATATGTATCATAATCAAAATGCATAAAAAGATGCAATAGGCTTAACATAATAATATGGTATGTATGATCAATGTTTAAGAAAAACATGCTTAAGTAACTCATACTCACATAGGATATCATATGTGTACACGAGACCAAGCTAGATTTCCAAAGTACAGACACCTTGGTTGGTTGATGATGATCTCACCTCATCACCCTAGTGGTATGGTACAAACCCCTCACATGATTGATGATAGTTTCACCTTATCACCCTGGTCGCGAATTACAAATCCCTCACATGGTTGATGAGTACAAACCTCCACCTCGGTTGAAGAGTACAAATCCCCACCTCGGTTATCAAGACACTAGCCCCTTGATTTGTTATCAAGGCACTAACCCCCTAACAAGGGTATCCGGGCTCCTAGTCCCTTCGGATTGGGCATGGTCTAATGCAACACTTTATATAGAGTATATCATATATATAAGCTTTTTCATCATCAATCATATCATATCTCAGGATTGACCTTCAATTCCTCAAGAAACCATAACTGGACATTTTATCAAACACTTGGCGGGTGTGAAATGATAGTATAAAACCATGAAGTATAGAGATGAAATCATGTAAGAAAATTCAGTTTAAAACCATCAATCAACACCTTGTTGTACCCCCAAGTAATAACATCAAAACCCCTCATCAGTTCTTATAATTGAACCCAGATTTATAGCTCAAAACATAGCAAAATAGTCACAACTTTACATAGCTTTAACATGGTTCATAGACATGTTCATATTAGTAAACCCATTTGTAAAATCAACTTTAAATCAGGCAAATTGAGTAAAAAGGAGATTAAGACACCATCGATGGAAGGACCCAATGGCAAAAACCTACATACCTTAGCTTTGGAGAAACTCTTAGTGAAGATTGAAAATGGAAGCTTGATGCTTGAAGCTTGAAGGAAATCCTTAATTCCGGATGAGGGTTTTGAGACTTGAATTTAGGAGTGAAAATATGGCTAAATGTTTGAGTGAGTATTCAGAAATGTTTTGGATGATATGAGGGTGAAATATGGCTAATTATAGGAAAAAACAAGTTTGGGAAGACTTAAATCCAAGACTTAAGTCTTGGACTGACTTAAAAAAATAGTCCCATTTTTGTACAGAGGCGCGTCGTGGAAGTGACGCAGATTCCTCTCTAAATTTGCATCTTTAAAATTTACAATTGCTAATCTTTCGCTCTTAAATCGGGGTTAGACCCTCTCCCCCTTAATTTTTATCGCTAAACAAAAATATGAGGTCGGATCTTTGATATCGCGCACGAATTTTGAGATATATGAAATTTAATATTCTAGGCATTCTGAGGCACTTTTTCAGGAACTTTTTGGGATCGTTACGCAATAAAATATGGTGGATGATCTCGTAGTAACAACAATTATCAATTCCCAAGCCAAATATACCTAATTTCTGGAGTCTATTAAGCAATTCAATCAAGGGCAACCCTAATTTCACGTTCACAATTTAAATTCAACAAGAATTTCATGCTTAAACATCAAACCCTTCACAATCATCACATTAAACAATTAAGAACAAGGAAATTTTAGAGATTAACATTAAACCAAGAAATTTATGAAGAATAACAATTAATTTGAAAGAGAGAGGGAAGTTGAATCAACACAAAACCCTAGGTGCCAGAAATCTCACCGAAAAATGGTCAACAGTAGCCGAAAATTAGAGGCGAAGGAAAAGTTTGGGTGATTTGAAGTCAATTAGATGAAAAGTGGAGTTAAAATAATTTGACCATTCTTTTATTACCTTTACCGGGTCGGGTGTTTAAATTACTAGGTTTGGGTCTACGCAACCCCTAATACGCGTCGTAGATGGATCTATGATTCATAAGATATGGTTTCATAGAACCTTCAACACTTATCGAAATTTCAAAAACATACCTGAAGTCTACAAACCCCATTCATCACTTATAGATTGATCTATGAGTCATAAATTTAGCTTGTTAACTGGAATGCACAATTTTCTTGCATACTAGAAATTTCTATGAGATAGGGTACGAGTCGTAAACTCCTCTACGACTCGTAGACCCAGTCGTAGAAACTTGACCTGGTGCTTTTCTCAGCCAAATTTGTTGGCTTAGTCCTGTACCTATATACTCTTCATAAAGTACAAAATTACCCAATATGCAACCAACACAATGTTAAAAATTTCAATCAAAACAAAAAAAAAAACAACTAACTATGAATCCTAAAACTTAAAAATAAACCTATAACTATGTAATTAAATTAAAAACCTTGGGTTACCTCCCAAGTAGTGCCTGATTTATTGACGTAGCATGACCTAGCTAGCTTGTGTAATAGGACTTCCTCAAGCTCTGGCGTATCCTTATCACCAAATTTTACCTCCTTCGTGGTTCTTGTCATCATGCCTCTTTGAATCTAATCCAGTTGTGTTGACACATGTCTAAATTGACTATTAAGCCACTAAATTGCCACTGAGTGTTGGTCCACTCTAAGGTTTATTTTGGTAATGTAGTACTTGATCTGCTTCAATGTCTCATCTTGAGCATCAGCCCTCTTTAACAATTGGTCAAACATTCCCTCAATCCTGCAGTTCTTTTCTCCTATACCATGATTATGTTGGGGTATATAACAACTATTCTTCTTGTCGTCCTTGCAATCCCCGGCTGCGTTAGCATCTCCAGGTTAACTCTATTCTTATGAAGCTTACTAAGGATACCTAAAATTATTTTTGCTTGGTCAGAACTCATGTCAACAGTGCTTGCACAATCTGCTAGATGTCTACTCCTTGGCTTCCAAACATAGTTTGATTTAACTACCATGTTCATGTGCTCAAGAATTTCTGTGAGTGGTTGCTCTACAAACACACCTCCTAAGAGAACATCAGCACATGCTTGACTATTAGCATCTAAATTTAGATAGAAATTCTTCACCAAGACATTCACAGGAATCTCATGGTCTGGTCCATTCCTAAAACATCTATTGAATCACTCCCATCTATACTAAGGATCAAATTACCAAGTAATTGGTTGAAGTGATTGATCTAGTCCTCCACTGTGAGCCTTTTTGGTAGGATGAATACCTTACATAGAAAGCCCTTTGCAATTCTATCCACTTGGGGATTGAGCCTTGTGGAAGCTCAGATAGCCATAATGCACACTGCCTAAGAGAGACAATGGGAAGACATGAAGTCCCATATCATCTATAGACAGATTCTATGTCCCTATCTCACTATTACAGAAAAATGCCACGTTATGCAAGTGGCTATGTGGATCCTCTGATGGTAAGCCTGCAAATAAACCATAGTTCTGCAGCATTTGAAGTAACCCACTAGAGATTGTGAAGATGATGTCTACCGGTAGTAGTGGCAACATAATACCTCCAGTCAAATCCATAGCCATGGGGTTCAACATATACTGATTCCATTAGTAAACCCTGGCGTCGTACTCTAGAGACTATGGAATGTTCTCCAAAAGAGCTAGATTCTCATTCCCATCATCATCATTGTTCCAGTTCAAAGTTGCATTAGTCGTGTTGTTTGCATTTTCTTGAGGCATTCTCCTTAAAGTTCTTTGGATCTCTAGATAAAGTGGAGTTAAGGGATTTCCTTTACTCTAAGTGTTGGGAATACACTACTAGTATACCATGTAAAGAAACATAAAAAACATAAACAAAAGTCAAATAAAGGGATCTAAGGATTAACATCAAAATTACTTAATGAATCAACTTAAGTCTAGCCATATTTCTTGGCAACAATGCAAAAATCTTTGACGTCGCCCAACTTACACCTCCTTTTAGAGGATAAAGCGATCATTCTCAAGATATAAAACCTAAGCAAGGTTAGAGTCTAACCCAAGGGAATACATAGACTCAAAGTAAATTCACCAATAAACAATTCAAGTAATTAACTAACTCAATTCCCTAAAGTGGGGGCGGGGGGGAAGGGGGTTTGCAATATTTAATAAGAAAATAAACTAAACTAACTATCATAAGAGATAGTCAATAATGGAGAGCAACTAGGGTATTGTGTTAATGTCCCCAGATAACCCTATTCATATCTAGTGTATAGCATGCAGGACGGTAATTTAAGTTCACCAAACCCTTTGGTCCAAGTGAGAGGCGAATTTCACAATGTGATTTGGCCCATCTCCATAGTGTGCATTACTAACCATTACCTATAAGTCCCACTTAATCTCCCTTGGCCCATTTCAATTGATTAGATGAGAACACATCATCGAATCCTGTTAATCAATCTCTTTTCCTATTCATTATTTCCTTGGTCCAGTCAGTAGCAGTAGGCGGGTTTTAATGTTGGACACCATTAGAAAACATGCAAAATGAAGAGAATTGATTAACACATACATATACCCATTCTAAGAATTGCAAATTATTCGGGTCTACTTTGTTAGATCGTAATGGTTCCCACAACTCTAGTTATGGATTTAGCTACTCATGCTATGGGTAGATGAAGAAGTCATGAATTGAGAAAATATAATTAAACACTTACCCAATTGAGTTGAAAATCAGGCAAATCCAAAATTGATTGAGAATCACAAGATTGATGATCAAATTAATTCACAAGTGTATTCTCCTACAAGTATTGAGGTCTCTAAGTACAAAACTCTAAAACACTGACTAATGACATCCTATTCTCTACTCCCCTTCCAAAAATAACCTAAAACTACTATTTATAGTAATTATATTTAAGTCCTATAAAATATAAAAATTAGTTCTCGAACTCCACAAAAGATCTTTAAAACTCGTAATGTGATTTATGATTCATATCGAGGTCTCGTATTCAGCTTTGGGGATTTTGGACTGCTCTTCTACGACTTCACTTTACAACTCCTAAACGAATCCACAACTTGTATTGCTTATTTGTAGAGTTCAACTGATTCAACTTATCCATCATTAGAAATCTTCATGAAACCTATCTATATGACTCGTAGAATGCTCTACAACTCATATAGAGGTCTCATGTAGCAGATCTTCAAGTATCATCCTTCACTGGAGTTTATCATGAAACTGCCTCTACGATTCATAGAATGCTCTATATCTCGTAGATGTAAGCATGGACAACCAATCATCTTGCAAAACTAATCACAAAAACAAATAAAACCCATAATATCGCATTGAGAATGCACAAAATCCTAAGTTTTAAGCATCAAATGTGTTGTATTTGGATAGCATATCACAGGGTATGGTGAAAGCACTTAGATCTTCATACTTCTGAACCAAGGACTTCATAGTGATAGCACAGCAATGTTGATGTTCTTGAGAAATCTCCTGACTCACATTGCATTTTTTGGATACCAAGTCCTTCAAATACTTCGCATACGTTGACATCTTCTAATGCCTCGATGAGAAGGATATTGATGGAGAGTTGCATTAGCATGGAGAGAAAGTTCTTGAACTTGCTTTCCTTATCCCTCTTTTTGAGCCTCTGACTGAGGGAAGGAGGAGGCCTAGAGATGGACTTAAACCTTTGTGGCGCAGCAGCAACTTCACTCACCCCATCCTTACCAGGATCATCTCCTTCATCCGCATCTTTTGCCACTACTGTCTCCTCTTGAACATCACCTACATCAACCGACATAGGAGGGTTAATTATGCTCTTTCCACCCCAAGTAGCAACCACCATATACTGCCCTTCATTTTTAGGATTTTGCACTGTATTGCTAGGTAGTGTACCCCTTTGACGTTGATTAAGCTGAGTCGACACTTGACCATACTATTATTCAAGTTGTTTGATAGCCACAGAGTGAGACTTTATTTTCTGATTAGTACTTGATATATCTAATTTCATTCCCCTTTGAGTGTCGTCCTACATCTCAGCCTTCTTTAACAGGCGATCAATCATATCCTCAATTATAGAGTTGCCTACACCTTCATCGTGATTGTGTGGTGGCACATAAGGAGAATTTCTGAACCTTTTTGTGTGAAACGACCCCAACAAGCGCTTGAAAATGTGTCTCAGAAATGCTCGTAACCATAATTTCATATATCTCAAAATTGGTGCATGATATCGAAAATTCGACTTCATATTCGTGATCGGGGGTAAAATAAAGTGGGAATGGGTCTAGCCCTGATTTTAGAGAAACCATATCAAAATTTTATTTTTCTAAAAAATGCAATTTCTAGAGATAATCTGCTCCCCTAGCACGGCGTGGCTATGGCGCAGATTAGTGTTACTTTTGCCTGTTTTTGTTTGTTCTGTCCAAGGCTTTTGGGTCTTGGGCCTAAGCCTTCCTATGCTTAAAAATACCTAAACTTAGTCATTTTTCATCCTCATACAATACAAGACATTTCCCAGAACCATTTTAAACATTTAGCAAAATATTTCACTCAAAAATCAAGTGTCCCAAACTCATTTTCTAATTCAAGTAATTCAATCAAGCTTCAAGTTCTCATCTCAATCTTCATTAAGAAAATCTCAAAAGTTGAGGTATGTGGGTTTCAACCATTGGATTTTTTCACCTATGGTATCCAAGCTTCCTTTTTACAGAAATTGCATGTTTCTAAGTTGATTTACTTATGGGTCTTCTTATTAGGAATTTGACTATGAAGTATGTTGGGGTTTAGGAAAAGTGTGACTGTTTATGCCTATTTTGAGCTATGAATCTAAGGTCTATGATGAGTTTTGATAAGGGTTTTAAATGTATCTTGCATGATGGTATTACCATGTGTTGGTGGGTTGATTTACTTCAAGTTTTGTTGCATGATTTCACTCTTGAATTTTATACCTTTACACTAGCATTACACACCCACCAAGTGTTTGATAGAATATTTGGTTTAGGGTTCTTGAGCTATTGATGATCCATTGCACGACCTATGACTCAAATGACTTTATGATGATGAAATGAAGGTGTATATGTGTTTAATTCATGAAAAGTATCCATAGTATTGCAAGTTTACCACACCTTATTGAGGGGGTGCTATACCTCAATCACCACGAATGGTAGAGTGTAACAACCATCAATCACATTGAGGGATTCATACCTCAATCACCATGGATGGTCGGGTGTGACAGCCATCAACCATATTGGTGGGTTGATACCTCAATCACTATGGATAGTAGGATGTGAAAACTATCAACCAATTTAGGGGTTGATACCTTAATCACCATGGATTGTAATGTGTGACAATCATTAACCAATTGAGGGGTCGATACCTCAATCACTTTACCAAGGCGATGGTAGGCCTTGGACTCTTTAATGATGGTCTCTTACTACACATGTAATATGCTCTATATAAGCATGTTTACTTCAAGTATCATTCATGCACGCCATATTGTTATATGCTAATCCATTGTCTAATTATGAATTTCGATTATGTTGCTTATCTCTTGTTACATTGCATCCTACATCATTAGTACATTCAAATGTACTAACACATACTCTATGCCTACATGAAGTTACCATCAAGGATCTGGAGATCTTCACGATAATCCTCATCCTCCCCGTGGCTAGTTTGTCATCTCAAAGATAAGCTATTAGTGAGTTCTCAAAGTTCGAGGATGTTAGCTATGCTATTCTTGCCTTTGTTATTTCTTAATGTTGAACTCTTTATACTGCAAGGGTGAGCCTGGAAAGTGTCTTGGCCCTTGCTCAAATATATCTTTAGAGGTGTTGTTGTAACTAATGATATAATGGTGTTTGAGCTTTGAATCTTTTATGATCTATGCTATGAAAGATTTCCCTTGATCCCTTCTTTTCCTTGTTCCTCTTATCTTGTTGTTGTTTAATTGCTTCCGCGACCAAAGATGAGTAGATGATATGCTAAGAGGATTGTTTGGGTTCCCTTTGCATTTTCATTTGCCGTGTCATGTCTAGGCCCTCAGCTTGGGTCATGACAAACTTGGTATCAGAGCACTAGGTTGTTAATAGTCCTCAGAATCCAACACACTGCATCGGTTAGAGTCTTGTTCATGGTTGTGAAGTGCACCAAACTTATGACTAAGGCGCTATGAGGTTTTTTAGGAAAATTTTCCCTTCTTCTTACTCTATGTCATGCTATAGAAGTTAAGGTAAGATTTTTTTCTAACGAATGGTATTTGATATGATAAATTATGCCTATCCCAAGAGGAAGAAGAGCCCGCACTCTCAAAGAACAACTGGCTCATGATGAGTTCCAGGATGCTATTGCCATGCTAGCTCAAGCAATGACCAATCAAATCAACCAAGGGGCCCAAGCTGCTCATGCTCTTACTCCAGCATCTAGGGTAAGAGATTTCATGAGGATGAACCCACCAAAGTTCAATGGGTCTAAAGTGGATGAGGAGCCTCAAGAATTTGTTGATGTGGTGTACAAAGTGTTGACTATTATAGGTGTTAGATTAGAAGAGAAGTGGAGTTGGCGGCTTACCAACTCAAGGGGGTGGCCCAAATATGGTATACTCAAAGGAAGGAGGAGATGGGGAATAAAATATGATCCTTTGGGAGGAGTTTAAGGTGAATTTCCTCAATCGGTGTTTCCCTCTTGAGCTTAGGGAGACAAAATGATGGAGTTCATGAATTTGAAGCAAGGACCTATGAGTATAAGGGAGTATGCCTTCAAGTTCAACTACCTCTCTAGATATGCTCTACACTTGGTTGCCAACCTGAGGTCTAGAATGAACAAGTTTGTGATAGGTGTATCCGATTTTGTAAATGAAGAATGTCATTCCACTATGTTGATAAGTGATATGGACTTGTCCCGTCTTAAGACTTATGCCGAACAATTGGAGGCAGAGAAGGGGTAATGAGGCCAAAAGGACCCATTTTGATGGAAAATTCCAAGGTCTCAAGGGTGGTCTATTTCATCAAGGCCAAGGGTCCTCTCATTCTACTAATAGAAGGTTTCCCAATGACTACCCCAGTAAGACGACCCTAAAAAGTGCCCAAAAATTTACCTCGAAAGTGCCCAGAATCGTAATTTCCATATATCTAAAGAATCATGTGTTATTTTGAAAATATGACTTCATATTCTTGTTCAAGGGGTCAAAATTAAGGGAAAAGGGTCTAGTCCCAATTTTAGAGTTATCATATCAAAATTTGAAATTCCCAAATGTCAATTTCCAAAGAGCAAAGTGCGCCGCTTTCGCGACGCACAGGGGTATAATTTTGGACTTTCTTTTTTGTCTTGGTGCAAGACTTTTAAGTAATGGACCTGAGGGTTTCCAGATGAATATTTACCTATACTTAGCCATATTACACCCTAATATCATCTGAAACATTCCCCAATACTCACTCAAACACTTAGCCATATTTTTCACTCCTAAATTCAAGTCTCAAAACCTCTTCCGGGACTAAGGATTTCCTTCAAGCTTCAAGCCTCCATTTTCTATCTTTAACAAGTGTTCCTCCAAAGCTAAGGTATGTGAGTTTCAACCATTAGGTTCTTTCTTCCATGGTGCCCTAACCTTCTTTTTACTCAATTTGGATGATTTAAAGTTTATTTTACAAATGAGTTTACTAGTATGAACATATCTTTGAACAGTGTTAAAGTTATATGACTTTGTGACTGTTTTTCTATGTTTTGAGCTATAAATCTTGGATGTATTGTAAGATTTGAGAAGGGGTTTTGATGTATATTGCTTGAGAGGGTATTTCAAGGTGTTGATTGATGGTTTTACATGGGATTTACTTGCATGATTCCACTCTTGAATTGCATAGTTTTACACTAGCACCACACACCCTCCAAGTGTTTGATAAAATGTCCAATTATGATTTCCTGAGGAATTGAAGGTCCAAAGCATGAGATATGATATGAATGACTATAAGACGACGAAAAGATCTTGTCATAAGATATATTCTATATAAAGTGTTGCATTAGACCATGCCAGATTCGGGGGAACTAAGAGCTTAGGTAACCTAGTTGAGGGGTTAGTATCTCGAACACCAGGGTGGTATGTGAGATTGCCACTAACCTAGTTGAGGGGTTAGTACCTCAAACACTAGGGTGCTAGGTGAAATTATCACCAACCTAGTTGAGGGGTTTGTACCTCTCATACTAGGTGATGGGTGAAATAATCATCAACCTACCAAGGGGTTTGTACTTTAGAAATCAAGCTTGGTCTCTTCTAAACATATGATACCCTATATATACATGAGTTATTTAAGCATGTCTTACTTAAGCATTGATCATACATGTCATATTGTTATATTATGCCTATTGCCTATTATTATGCAATTTGATTATGATGCCTATTTCTTGTTGCATTGCATCCTACACATTTAGTACATTCAAAAGTACTAACACATACTCTTACCTACATGATATCACCATTTAGGAACTGGAACCCAAGTTGATCACCCTCCTCCTCCACGTGGCTAGTTCGATACTACTCAAGCTAGTTGGTGAGTCCTCCATTCCGGGGATGTTTATCTATGTTTCTGTTATATATATTGAGACACTCTTCTTTATGTTTGAATTTGACTATCAGGGTGAGCTTGATTGCTTTGCCTTGGCCCCTCTCTTATCCATGTAGCAGACATGTTTCTTGGACATGCTATGTATCTATGATATGAGATTTGACTCTTTGACTCTTGATTATAATGTTATGCAAGCTTTCCACTAAGCCCCTTTTCCCATTTTCTTACTCTTTATGTCTTTTATATGCTTCTGCAACCAATGATGTGTAATGATAAGTTAAGAGGCTTGTTTGGAGTTCCTTCGGGTTCCCCATTCACTATGTCACGTCTAAGCCCTAGGCTTGGGTCGTGTCACGAAGGGCCCCAGGTGATGGCGGTGTTGTGCCTAATGCTATGTGTCCAAAATGTTGAAGAGGCCATGAAGGTCCATGTTTGAGGGACACTAATATTTTCTATAGTTGTGGAGAAGTAGACCACAAAAAGGTTTATTATCATCGTAAACAAAACAAGGGTAAGGATGTTCATCCACAAGGACGGGGTACAAATGCGATTCTTTTAGGGAGAGGAGGCAAACAAGGTAGTGCCCAAGGCACAACTGGTTCTATGCTTTTCAAGGGAGGCAAGGGGTAGATGAGGTGCTGGATGTCGTCATCGGTATATTAAAAGTCTTTGATTTTGATGTGTCTACATTGATAGACCCGCATGCCACTTTTTCTGTTGTTACTACTTTTGTTGCCAAAAGGTTTCATGCTAAACTCAAATTGTTGTATGATTCTTATAGGTGTCTACTCCCATTGGTGCATCTATTGTTCCTATAAAAGTCTATAGAAATTGTCCCATTTGCATTTTCCATAAAGTATTGTCTATTGATCCTGGTGAGTTTGGTATGGTGAATTTTAATGTCATTCTTGGGATGGATTGGTTGCATGCATATTATACCTCTATTAATAGTGGAACCATAGGGTCAAATTCTAATTCCTAAACGAACCCATCCTTGAGTGGGAAAGTCATTTTGTGGTGGTCAAGTGTAGGTTTATCTCTTACGTTAAAGCCCAAAAGTTAATCTTTAAGGGGTGCCTCTATCAGCTTGTGAGGATTAGGGTTGTTATGTTCAAAGTCCTTCCTAGAGTCAGTTCAAGTGGTTAATGAGTTTCTTGATGTCTTTCCTAGTGACCTTCCAAGTGTTCCTCCCGAAAGGAAAATAAACTTTGGTATAGACCTCGTTCATGATACCCAACCTATTTTTGTTCCCCCTTACCAAATGGCCCTATTGGAGTTAAAGGAGTTGAAGGAGAAATTCAGGGATTTGATGGAAAAGGGTTTTATTAGACCTAGTCAATCACCTTGGAGTGCACCGGTGTTATTAATGAAGAAGAAAGATAGGTCCCTAAGAATGTGCACTGACTACCGGCAACTTAATAGGGTTACTATAAAGAATAAGTACCCTCTTCCAAGATTGATGATCTATTTGAAAACTTCAAGGGGCTAGTCACTTCTCGAAGATTGATCTTCGGTCAGGGTATCATCAAGTGAAAGTAAGGGAGTGTGATATTCCTAAGACGGCCTTTTGGATTAGATATGGGCATAACGAATTTGTAATTATGTGTTTTGGATTAACCAATGCACCGACGATCTTCATGGGTCTTATGAATATGGTCTTTAAACCTTACCGTGATTTGTTTGTGGTAGTCTTCATTCACGAAATTTTGATCTATCCTCATAGTGAGGAGCATGTGAGTTATTTGAGAGTGGTGCTACAAAAATTGAGGGAAAAAAAGTTGTATGCTAAGTATGAAAAATGTGAATTTTGGTTGAAAGAGGTTGCCTTTCTTTGTCATATGGTGTCAGGGGATAGTTTTAAGGTGGATCCTAAAAAGACTAAAGTGAATAGAAATTGGGCTAGACCTTTAACTAAATCATATATTAGAAGTTTCTTGGGTTAAGCGGGTTATTACAGGAGGTTTGTGAATGGGTTCTCCTTTATTGCTTCTCCTATGACTAAGTTTACCCAAAAGAAGGTGAAATTGGTGTGGACCGATGAGTGTGAAAAGAGTTTCCAAACCTTAAAGGATATACTTGTCTCCACTCCTATCTTGTCTTTACCAGAAGGATTGGGAGTGTTTATTGTGTATTTTGATGCCTCCCTAATTGGCTTGGGATTTGTTTTGATGTAAAAAAATGGTAAGGTGATAGCTTATACCTCTAGAAAACTCAAGGTGCATGAAAAGAAATATCCTACCCATGATATTGAATTAGCTGTCGTGCTTTTTGCCTTGAAAATTTGGCATCATTATTTGTATAGAGTGCATGTTGATGTGTTTCCCGATCATAAGAGTCTCCAATATGTTTCAATCAAAAAGACCTCAACTTGAGACATTAAAGGTTGTTAGAGCTTCTGAAGGACTATGAAATGAGTATGCATTAGTACTTCGATAAGGCTAATGTTGTCGCCGATGCTTTGAGTAGGGTGTCTATGGGTAGCCTAGCTCAAGTTGATGATAGGGGAAAAGAGTTGGCTAGAGAGGTTCATCGGTTGGCTAGATTGGAGGTTAGGTTTGAAGAGGTTGATAAGGGTGGCATTATGGTTCTTAATGGTTCAAAATCTTCCTTTGTAGATGAGGTAAAAGCAAAGCAAGATCTTGACCTTCCTTGATAGAATTAAAGGACTTGGTGTGAGAGGACAAGGTGGAGTTTTTCTCCCAAGGGGGAGATGGTGCCCTTAGATACCAAGGTAGGCTGTGGGTGCCTTGTATGGACTACTTGAGGAAGAGGATTCTTTATGAGGCTTGTAACTCTTCCTACTCTATTCACCTTTGTTCTAAAAAGATGTATAGAGATTTCAGGGAAGTGCATTGCTGGGGTGGTATGAAGAGGGATATTACTAAGTTTGTGTCTGTTTGCCATAAATGTCAACAAGTCAAAGTCGAACATCAAAGGACGAGTGGTCTAACCCAAGATATAGAGATTTCTAGTTGGAAATTGGAGGAAATTAACATGGATTTTTTGGTTGGGTTACCTAAGACTAGAAAAGGTTTTGACTCCATTTGAGTTGTGGTTGATAGGATGACAATGTTAGCTCATTTCCTACCGGTTAAGACTACGTATAGTGCCGAAGATTATGCTAAGTTATACATTCATGAATTGGTTAGATTGCCTGGGAGATCTATTGGTGGAATATAATAAAGAAGGACATTGCACAGTTTGTGTCTGAGTGTGCCAAGTGCTAACAAGTCAAGGTTGAACATCAAAGGTCGAGTGGCCTATCTCAAGACACTGACATTCCTACTCTGAGGGCTGAAGAAATCAACATGGACTTTGTAGTAGTGTTACTAATGACCAAGAAGCATTTTTACTCCATATGGGTGGTAGTAGATCACATGAAAAAGTTAGCTTAGTATCGATGATTATGCTCATTTGTGTATCCAAGAATCGGTAAGGTTGCATGGGATTCCATTGTCCATCACATCGGATTGTGGTGTCCAATTCACCTCTCATATTTGGAGATCTTTTCAAAAGAGAGTTGGTACTATGGTAAAGTTGTTTTAATCCCAAACCAGCCAGCAAGCCGAAAGGGCTATTCACACTTCAGAAGATATGTTGACAGCTTATGTGTTGGAATTCAAGGGGAGTTAGGATGAGTGCTTTCCACTTATTTAGTTTTCCTACAACAATAGTTATCATGCAAGCATTAAAATGGCACCATTCAAGGTTTTGTATGGTAGACGAGTAGATCGCCCATCAGGTGGTTCGAAGTCAATGAGGTGGCATAGGACCAGATCTAGTCATTAATGCTATGGAGAAAATAAAAAGCATAAGGGAAAAGTTGCAAGTGGTTCAAAGACGACAAAAGTCCTACTCCAATTTGAGGAGGAGGGATATTCAGTTCCAAGTTGGTGATTGGGTCTACTTGAAGGTGTCTCCTATGAAAAGTATGATTCAATTCGATAAAAAGGGGAAGTTAAGCACTAGGTATGTAGGGTCTTACAAAGTGGTGAGAAGAGTGGGAAAGGTTTCATATGAGTTGGATCTACCTAATGAGATCATTTAATCCATCTAGTTTTCATGAGTCAATGTCGAGGAAGTTCATAGGTAACCCAAGCTCCATAGTTCCTTTAGAAGATTTGGATATTGAAGAGGATTTGTGTTATAAAAGAGGTACCAGTTGAGATTCTAGACCGTCAAGTGAAAAGGCTAAGGAATAAGGAAGTAGCATCCGTCAAGGTACTTTGGAGAAACTAACAAGTTGAAGGTGCCACATAGGAAATGGAAGTGGATATGATGAAGCACTACTCATATCTATTTCTCTCTACTCAAGCCTAAGGTATTAAGAAATTCTTCCCTAAAACCTGTAATTCCTTGCACTTTAGTATTGCATGATGCATATACTTATTCTTATGTTTATTGACTTTTCTGAGACATGATTTGAGAGTAGATTTTGGAAACTGTATGAAATGATGTTTAAGT
Source organism: Solanum ossicruentum (assembly GCA_025774065.1). Taxonomy (NCBI): domain Eukaryota; kingdom Viridiplantae; phylum Streptophyta; class Magnoliopsida; order Solanales; family Solanaceae; genus Solanum; species Solanum ossicruentum. The sequence goes on from JAOTQR010077943.1 coordinate 32,805, forward strand.
TGAATTTTTTGCATGCATGTTGTGTTATTAACTAATGACTAACTCCTCAGAGCCAGCCTTTAAGTACATTCCGGGATGAATGTTCTCAAGGGAGAGATATTGTAACAATGCCTAGTTTAGGATCATAATAGTGCAGAAAAAGATAGGCAGAAAATGACCTGGGTCAGTTCATGAGGCCAATATGTGGCCCGTAGCTGGTCTTATGGCTCGTAAGTTTGTCCTTAAACATGAACATCAGAAAGAAGGAAAAATTTCCGAGTGTGAGGTAACCCACGTACCAAATGACAGCTAATAAAAATAGTGACAGCTCGTAGATGGGTTTGTGGATAAGATTTTCAAACATGAAGGAAATTTGGAGTTTGCTAAAAAGTGACTTGTGATTTACAGTACTGCTTATAGATTGTTATACGACCCATATAAACTCTTCATAGATGAAACCCAGAAAAGTAAGAAAATGGCTAAGTGTGGAAGGACTCTATGAGTCCAAACTTGGTTCGTAGCTCGAAGAAAGGTCCATAAAAATTGTTTCGTGGTTTTTGGTCAAGCAAAATATTTTCTGAAGTTTTGAAAATGTTAATATAACGGATAGGAATATTTCTATGCTTCAAACTGTGGTCTGTAATACGGCTTTTGTAGAATCACTCTGGCAGTTTTAATAAACGGAAGTTTTGTCATTTTTTCAAATCCTACTCCTATACTATGTTGTGTTTGGGATCTAAAGGGGCCTAAACCATACGGTAAAGCCGTAGAACCATTAGTCATTACCTCATTCTTTCATTCTCTAATTTGCGAAGGCAAAATGCATTCCTTTATTAAGAACAAGATAAGTATGCTAGGGTTTCAAGGGGTCTTCTATTCAAACAACAAATTACTTCTTCCCAAGCTTACCTATGTATATGAGTTTGATTTGTGAGTTTCGTTTCACCCACATAGTCCTTCATAATGTATTTTAACTTTTTTAAAGTTCCTTCAAGTATATGCATGCTAATGATGATTTTATGATACATTATGTTACTAAATGATCTCAGTAATATCCTATGATGATTTTACTAAGTATTTACTTATGCTTAAGTGATTGATGATGAGCCCAATGATGATTTTTGTAATTAACAAATTATGGGCTGTTTTACATGTTCTAAATGAGTATTATTTCATTATTTATACATGGTTTTGTGACTTATGATGTTCCAACTTAAAATCATAGCCCACATAGTTTCAAGTAAAATTTTGCATGATTTTATGACAACGATTAGGAAACTAATGCTATGTTTTAGAGTTGTCATTTGTCAAAGATATAAGCATGTTGACAATTGCCCTAAAAGATGTTTAAAAAGGACCCCAAGATGAAAGGAAAATTCTCACTTGGTGGTTCCTTAAGTTTGAACTACTCCTATGATTACTACTTGTTATCCCAAGTGACATGAATTGACTAAATACATTTTTTTAAAGATTCTGTAGGATGACTTAGCACAGCGAGGACTGAGATTAGTGTTGATTCTGTTGGTTGAGGCATGAACTGTTAGAGCTGAATCTCATTGTCCCTAACTATGTGTCTCTATAGGAGCCTTGTATGCTAGACTAATAGATCCATAGAGGCCATTTATGTCATACAAATATGCATGTAAATTAACGGAGTTCCACCTGCCAAGTGGTCTCCCTGTTCCAATGTAAAGGGTTGTGTTGGATTTGATGTAGTAGCTAACATGATGTGATATATCGATTAAGGTCTTCTCCCACAATTTTATGATACTGCGATATGATTCCATTACATGTAAGTTATCATGCATTGACTCTCATTCATATTGAGCGATATTCCTAGTACATACTTAATCTCATATTTATACACTTTACCATCTCATGTATATTTATATGTTCTTCTTATGAATGATGACATTACAATTTCATGTTTGTATTGCATCTCACATACTTAGTACATTCTAGCATACTAACATATATTTTACCACGATGTTTTAACTATGTAGAGTCAAGGGATCCTCCACCGGCTCGTGGCTAGTTTTACAGTGTTCAAGACTAGTGCTTTGTTTGTAGCGAGCCCTTAGTTTGAGACTCCACCATTTTTTATCCTAGGTTTTATTTTCTTTTGATAGATTTATGTATATGTTAGCCTTTTAAGATTTTTACTTTCTATGTTGCTAAATGTTGGAGTCTTTTCTATTTGATGAAAACTGACCATTACCAGTTCCACGAATCTATGTTTAGTGGTATGCTTTATGGACAAAAATGTTGTTTCTTTTTAATGTTTCTTCATTATCATAATTTGATCCTATAGACCTTTCCCCATTTTTATTTTGCAAAGTTTAAAATTATGCCTATGAATGCTTTAGATATTAAAGATAGCTTGGATGAGGTGCCTTCGAGTATCTTATTCACCACATGATGACTAGGCCCTAGGTCGAGTCATTACAAATTACTAGTGCTTCTGGTGATTTACTAGAGGTGAATACAAATTTAGGTTCCGGTGAGGTAAGCGCAAATATTGGTATAGATTCAAGTTAGTTTTGTAAGGGCGACCACGTAAGTCACCGAATGGCTCAGTATAGTCTCTAGGCTTTTCTGTACTTTTGTTAGACTAGCTTTTTGATAGGGAAGAAAGGTAGCACCATCCCAGGTGTTTGGATATATTTGTAATGTATAATATTATGTTAATAGAAAAAACATTGAGTCATTTTTACAGCCTTGCATCAATACCACAACACTGGGTAACCTTAATTCTTACCAACAAGACATACCCATAATTACACCATTCTGTCTCCACACATTCTCATAGACCCGCATCTTTTAAAGAGATGAATTGGTACATATGGGCTTCCTCCATCTGTCTTATCATGCAATAGGTACCCTATGTTGCGACAAGCATACTATGATGCAATAGTTTTTAGGTGCAGAAGTAGCCTTATAGTCTTGCTTGTTCGTCCTTGGGGAATGGAGCTCTCTTGAGATAGGAAAAGTAAAGAGTGAGGTAGTGGACAACTAGCAAAGATTATCTTTTCAAGGCTAGAAGATCTATAAAGGAAAGTAGGTAAAAGAAGGAGACAAGAACTATCTTTTTATACCTGAATCAGTTTCACTCAATGCTTGCCTTGGATCTTTCTTCCCTTCTTCTATCTATGATGCTAATCAAGCCCTACTAGTATGCCTCGAAAGTCTAAGCTACTATGTTTTCCTCACCCAAATATCACTGTTAGTATGTCAAAGCCATTGCTTTTCAAGTAGAGTGTCTTTCCAAGTCAGTCTTGACCCAAGTACTCGTTAACAAGTGCCTCGGGCCCTGCATCTCTTTTCTAACAATCTCAATCGAGTGCTTCATTCCTCTCCTTTTAGGTGAGCTACTTCATTCCAGCCATTTCTCTTTCTACTTTGAAATACTTTCGGCTTGAACTTTATTCATTTAAGCTCGCAACCCTTCTCAATCTGTCTGTTTAATCTCATTACCTTTCTCTTTTGAAAAATCCTAGTTCAAGCACTAGTCGACGGACTCATCTCCGACTAGATTTTTGGAATGCACTCCTAGATAGGAAGCACATGTTCGAGCCAAGCTCATGAAAAGGCCTTTGCTTTTAAAGAAGAATGAATTTTTTGTATATCCGCAACTCTAATTGTAACATGATTTGGGGAAGATATTTAGTTAGGAAAGAATGTATTCAGATAGAGCAACTAAGGCTAGAGTAGTAATCTTCTTACTTTTGTCTGACTGAAATAAAGAATGAGACTCTTTATTTTCCTTAGCTTTCGAAAGACCTCCTAGAATTACAACGAAGAGTAAGAAAATAGAGTCAAAAAGTGTAAATCTCCTCATTTAGTGAATGGAGCAAGAGCAGGTTTACCAGCTGGAAGTCGTGTCCCTAGCTAGTAGAGAAATAGAACTATCTTTACGACTTCTTCCCTAGATTAAATCCTTCCCTAAGGGAAGTTCTCATACGAGGTTTTGAGAGGATTCTCATCCACCTATTAATCAACAAAAGAAGGAGTACAAGATGTCTAAACCAACAGACCAGTAAATATCTTACCTATGCGACAATCAAATTGAACATTATACTGAATCATTAGAAATCCAAGTAAGGGAAATGGAGACTTCCCAGTCCAAGAGAAGAGGAGTGACCTAACTACTTAGGAAGAATCAAAATAATAGAATTCCATCTTTGATGTCCTTACCTTCAATCCCATTTAATTTTGATCCTACGAAAAGTCTTTCAAGTTAGGATACGATCACCCAATATAACCTTTCTTAACTATCCTAACTTCTTACCCATCGGCCATGGCGACATATCCTTCTTGATCAAGAATCATTTAGAGAGAAAACTGCATATTAATCAGGCACACTCTAACCTTTAAACTCCCCTCCTAAAGGCGGGTGCTTTATTTCTTGCTCTTTGTCCATTTGGAGAATAAGGTCCGAAAGAATAACTCTTAATAAGATCAAATGATAGACCCAAACTATTAAATATCTTTTGATTTTCTTAAGGTCACAAATCACAAAAAGTCGAGCAAGAGCGCTATCAAAGACTTATTCCCTGGAAAAAGAGCTGGGAAAGACTAAGGGAATATCTATTGATTGCTTTAAGGAAGATGAAGTTTGACATCAATAAAGAGAAATACATTCATCTAAAATGCTAGATACTATATTTCATGCTTCTGGTTTTGTGGAAGGTGAAAAGGTCAGTGACTGACCTCCGGGCACATAACTCCTAAGGGAGCACTCTCTAGGGACATATGGCATTCGATCACCGCGATCATAGCACATTGGATTTAGATTCCCCCACCTCATAAAACATCATTTGATGCTTTTGAGACATGTAATATAAAAGAGGATGAGTCTTTATTTGCCTTATCAGGCATAGTTTTTTTTTAAAGAAAGAGGCAGAGGATATTGGCTTCACATCGTAGCTAAGCATGGTACCGTAGACTATATACGTGGTAGGATCCTAATATGCTATAAAAATATAGCACATTTGATACCTAAAACAAGGGATTTTTTGATTTCTTTACGTGACATTTTGTGGTTTTTTTTGTGTTTTTGTGTTGTTCTTGCAGTAAAGTTAGGTTAGCATGATTTTGAAGAAACATTGTAGATTTTTCTGAAGCATAGGACATACGAGCACACCTACGAGTCGTAGTCCAAGCTATGAGTCATAGGGTGTGTTGTAGTAAGAAATAGAGACCAAAATTCAAAAATCTGCTAAGTGAAGATCACCCCTACGAGGCTATCCTATGAGTCATAAGACTCACTATGACTCGTATAGGTGGACTTGTAGCAGGAATCAGAGAGACAAAATGTTGTACTAAAGACTGAAGGCCAAGACTACAAGACGAACATACGAGTTGTAGCCCAAGCAACAACTCGTACAAGGGGGTCATACTAGTTTTGACTAAGATGCTAAGAACCTTATACAAGACCACGATTACGACTCATAGGTCACCCTATGAGTTGTACCTGCGAGGCATAGCTACCAGTTGACTTTTCGATGTTATTTTTAGGGTTTATTTGTAAACACTATAAGTACATTAAGTTAGGGTTTCTATTGGAGATCCCAAATTTTAGAAGATAGAACATTCCTTTGAAGTTTCTCTCAAGAATATTTTAGGGTTTTAGATTAGTTTATTATTTTCTCTTGGATAACCCATTTAGGGGATTGCAAATCTTATTTTGTACTCATTATTGATCAAGCAAGCTTTTGGGTTTGCACTTTTGGTGTCTACACTCTTCATTGTTTTTGGTAAAACTCTCAACTATGTCTAGTATTTGCATTTTTGTTGGTTTTCCCTTGGCCGTGAGTTGCTAAGCACCCACAACTTGAGGTTGTTGAACCATGGGTAGTTGAATTGAGATGACCTAGGTTTATTGCATTTCTATGATTGGGGTTTTGCATGTTTCATTTATTTCCCTTCATTTTAATTGTTGCTTAGTGGTGGCAAACACCAAACCCCGCCTACTATCATGATCCTGACCAAGGTAGTGACGAATAGAAAAAGGGAAGTAGATGATAGAATTCGATCGATGTCTTCTCATCTAACCAACCAAACCTGACCAAGGGAAGGTTGACTAGGACAATTGTTAATGGTTAGTTGGCATATCATGGTTGCCGACTATGCACTATGGTGAAATTCAACCTTCACCTTCACAAGAGGGCTGTAAGAACCTAAGTTACCATCCTGCATGCGAATTTCCATTTGTTGTTATGTTATCTAGGGTAATTGAGTCAACAAACCATAGGGAACACAATTCCTAAGATGTCCCAAAAATTGAGTGTTTTCCCGTATATTAGTATAGTCTTAATTTTACTTTTGTTTTTGAATTAGAATCCCCCTCCCCCCATTTAGAAATTTTAGTATTGTTGCTTGAAATGATTAGTAGTGAAGTCTTGTAATCAAGCATCGTATTCCCCGTCGATTCGATACTAACCTTTGATTAAGTTAATTGCTGACAGTGACTGCTTTCTTATTGGAGCGTCAACATCATCAAAAATATGAAGCCATTGCCAGGGAATATGGCTAGGTTTTGATTTGATTTCAGTATTAGTTAATTCTAGTGTTGATATCTAGAATCTCCTGCATTTTACTTTTATTTTTGTTGTTTTCGTTATTCAATTTTCTAATTAGGTTAACCTGCACCATATCGGAAAAGAAGCTTTGCATTACTAATGACCTGCTGGAAACATTTCAAAAATGTGTCCTCTTTTATGGGAAAGAGTCGAAAAAACCCCAAACTCACTTGCAACATTTCACGTTAACTCTAAGTGGAGTACCTGGGATGAGGCATCCTTTTTTTTATGCTATGGCTCTACAAATCTTTCCCATGACTCTAAGAGCTGATATAGCACAATGGTGGTCAATACTGCCACTAGATGTTTGCTCCAATTGGGGAAAAGTGCAAAGAGTTTTTCTCGTGCATTTCTATAAAGGATCCAACAAATAGCAACTTCAAGGGGGTGCCAGAAGTGACACTTGTAGCAGCTTGGGAGAGGTACAAGGAATGCCTGGGGTCGAAAAGACACAACGGTCTTTCAGATGATATTTTAGTAGTGAGTTTCTATCAGGCACTGACCTACGAGCAACAGAGGCATGCTGATGTATTCTTTGGAGGTGACTATTGGGTATTCTTAAAGCAACTATTCAGAGAGATTGCTAAGTTTATGGACAAACTATTTGCAGTAGCCGAAAACTACCAACCTCTTCATGGACAGGCAAGATCATCCATTAGCGGGTTAAAGAAATCCCCAAGCAATCTCAAGTGGGAGAATGTGTCAACTTGGCTAAGGTTACCTTACTAACAAAGTATCCCTAAGAAGCTGACGAGGATTGAGCACATGCTTGAAAAAGTCCTAACAAAGGCCAATGAGCAAGATGACATTGTTCGGGAGATAAAGTTTGATGTCCTCAAATATAACTACAAAGTGGAACAACAAATTATATCAATGCAAAGTCTTGGTGATAGGATGGAGCACCTTGCTTAGCAAGTAGAGGCAGTGAAGGATGAGCAAAGGAAGAGTAGAAGGAGTAGCAATAGGACTCATGGAGAAGTCTGATTATCCTTGATGCTATAGTCGAGCCATGACGTTAAACAAGGCGCTTCTAGGGAGTCAACCCAAGAATCTTTTGTGTTTAGATTTATCTTGAGACATTTTCATTTGTTTAGCTGGTGTATAGGTAGTTAATACTTTGTTGAGACTATTTAGACTTTAAATCAGTTGTGTCGACTTGCATTCTAATGTATCTTGAGTATTTGGGTGCAGGAACAAAACAGGAACTGAAGAGTAGAGAGACACATGATTGAAACAACATATAAGAGTAGGCCTACATGTCATAGTCACCACTATGACTAGTAGTTGTGTTCATAGAGGGAAACAGAAAGTATCAGAAGTGGGCACATGCACTATGAGCTAACCTTACGATTCTTAGGGTCCTCTACGAGTCGTAACTGGGGTTCATAGTACCCAGGTATGAAATCAAAATTTTCCCAAGTATTGGGTTTACTAAGAGACCGAGACATACAAATTGTATGGTGTTCTACGAGTCATAGTCAGGGTCTCATGGGCCGATTTGAAAAATTTTAAATGCTGACCCAATTTGGAAAAATTAAAAGACTAACATCTTTTGGCAATTTATGTCCCTTCATGGAACATTTCCTCTAACTTTATAACCACTCTAACATCATTTTCTCTGTTTCATTCATCTCCCAAATCATTGTTCTACTAATATCTCCTAGTAAGTGCATTTTTATCAAGGATTCGGTCATCTCTTCTTCTTCTTATCTTACATTCATCCATTCATCCGGTAAGTTTTTGTGATTACTTCTGGTGTACCTACAAAATGAACATGTTTTATGTGTGTTTGAGTAAATGTTTTGTGATCATGCAAGCGAAACGATGTGAAGAAGATTATGGTAGTAAGGGGGATATGATTTAGGATAGTCTATGGCCCTGTAATGAGTTGATCCTATAATTCTATCCTTTCTTGGTCTAATGGTAAGGTTTTATGTGCATATATTATGTGTTCTGGGGGTGATTGTCGTGCAAATATTCTTGGGTGACTGTTTTACTTTCATGTGTTTAATATTAAAAGTGTTTCAAGCAAGAATAGAGGATTCAGGTTCTATTTTAAGATGATTGGTAAAAAGATTGATTAGGCTCATTGCAATGTCACCTATGTGTTTGTGATCACTAGTGTCTCTTCGTTAATTGTTGGTCATTATGGAAAAGTTAGAGGGACCTAGGGTTCTCTCTGTTTTATGCTATGAGGACTCACTACGAGTTGTAGGGCACCCTACGATTCTAGTGGCCCTTTGTAGAAGGTAACAGTCATTTAAGGTACCTTAACATTTTCCATACAAGACTCATCATGACTTGTAGCACTTTTTATGAGTCATAATGGTTGTCTTGTGGCCTGGATCTGAACACTCAAAATGTCTCTGGAATGAGATACGAGCCCGGCCTACAACTCATAGGATACCCTACAAGTCATACCTACGTCTCGTAGATGATTCAAGAATACTTTTCCCTTAGATACCTTGGTATTACGAGGCTACTATATGACATATAAGCCACCCTATGAGTTGAATCTTCACCTAGTGTCTGTAGCCCTGTACTTGGTTCAGTTGTTTTACTTAAGAAATCTTATTGTTTGTTTGGTTGGCTTTTTTTATGTGTTATCTTGTTGGTACAGGACAACATGGGAATCATGCTTTGGTTTGTGATGATTTTGCAGAGACAATGCCTCTAAGAGGATGAAGAGTTGTTTCCCCAACTCCAGGACAGCAACTGAGGGATGAAGAATCTGTAGAGGATCAATTCATTGAGGAGATGAATGTGCACCTTCACCCCGATGCCAACGTGCCCTTTCCCTGATCACAAACAAGGTTCTGATGGAAGTGGATACTACCTCCCAGTCTGAAGAGGAGGGTGAAGAGGAAGCGTTAGATACTGCTCCCCCGAAAGATACTACTTCCACACAACCAACCAATTCTGCTTATACCATCACCTCCACAGACCCCCAAAACACGAAATGGTGTGTCCCAGGGATGAAAGAGATTTATGAAAAGGTACTGGAGATGAAAAGTCAAGGGAGGCCAGTGAGGAGATTCCACGAGGAAGCTAGGTTGAAAGATTCAACGTTATGTAGTGTACCATGGTTAGATGTTGAAATTGAGAAGCATGGACTAGGTTGGCTGTCAAAGGTATTGGGGAAGTATGCCCTTTGTGTAGTTAGGGAGTTTTATGCCTCGTACTATGCTACTGTTTACAGAGATCTACCATGGCTCAAAAAGCCCATTGAGTAGCCACGATTGAGTGAACTCCTGGTTAAAGGGGACGTTGTTGATATCTCATAGGAAACCATTCAGAGAGTTCAATTCGGGCCAAACAACAGAGTGCCACATTCCACTATGGAGTACGATTTTAGGATTACAGAGATGAGAAAGGCAGTGAATATGAAGGATGTTAGGCTGAGAACAAAACTCTGTAGGTGTGTAGCAAGTCAAATTTCCAAAGAAGGTGTTCAACCAACATGGTTTACGAACCAGACGGAGCATATTTTGAAGGACCATCTCTCATTTAGAGCAAAATTTTGGTGGTCCATTATTCGCTGGTGCATCAAACCCAATTTCACGAATAATGTGATCACATTGGAGAGAGTTGTATGGTTGGCTAGTATTGTGGCATGGTACGAAAATGACTAGACTCGCATTATGGTAGAACAGATGCAAGAGTCAGCTGTACACACACAACAAGCCTTGCCATTTCCCATTCTTATACACAAGTTATGCAAGGCAGCTGAGGTGTCGATCTCTCTCTACTTAGACCCTCATGTAGAGGCTTATGCATGATGGATCCCAGCCTAATAAGGGTCAACGAGAATTCGATAATCCTACCTCGTGCAGCTCCTTGGCCATTCCAGATCCATTCCCAAAAGAGCCTCCAACTCAGAGTGCACCTCCAGCTGCTACTGGCACTACTTCATCTGCTATAGAGCCCACACCAGCTGTGGAGATTAAGTCTAGACCATCCTCTAATACTGCAGCACTAACATCAACTACATTACAGGTTGATTTTCTTACTTTTGCTATTGCTCTTCAGGAATTATTATGCAGGGTGGCTACCACAGAGTCCAGAATTCAGGCGTTATCTGCATGGGTCAAACCTTGGGTGGACCAGACCGCATGGGACTCATAGGAGAGGATAAAGGCATTCTCCTGCGATTTGGTTGATTCGAGAGTTATAGTGGTGGATGCCCAAGTTGATGCTTTTGAAGCGAGAGTCCAGCGGCAGCTTGAGGGTGCGAGGCCTGTTGACACGAGCGCAGTGACATAACAGTTTCCCAAGTTTAAGGCTGACTTATTATAGATGTTAGCAGCCCTTGTTGTAGTCCTAGAGGTAGCACCAGTGGGTGACTAGGTGTTTTTTCCCTAGATGACCGCCCATGTGACCTTGAGAAGAGGCTACTTGAGTAGGATGACCCAGAGCCGACCTACAAGAAGCCGAGACTAAAGGTGGACCCCATACCAGAGGAGGTGGTGCAGGAGTAGCTACTAATGGTAGCTATTTAGAGAGATCATGAGCAGTACACCCCACATGGAAAGACTAGCTCATGTATAGCTGCGGCCCAGATTGCTAAGAAGGAGGTTGTGACCAGGGACTCTACTGACTCGCCAGAGATCAGTGCTTGAGGAACCATGGTATTTGACCATTTTCACCCCAGTTCTTGTATTTTTTTGTGAATACTTTGTCCTTTTGTTAGACAATTTTATCATTATGATGGTTTTAGATGTTTTGTGTTGGATAATGTTTTTTTACTTTTGTTATGGATACTAGTTT
>JAOTQR010077944.1:0-11706 GCA_025774065.1 Solanum ossicruentum
TCTCTTTTTTGACTAAGTGTTGAAGAACATGTTATGTTCTTATGAGAAAAGCAAGAAGGGGGTATATATAGAAATTATATTTTCCAAAAATTGCATCATAAGGGCTCCCTCTTTGCCTATTGACCAATTTGGTCCCAAACTTTTCTATTTTGATCCATTAAAGGACTTCCGACTCCAATTTATTTATACCCACCATATTTACTTAAAGCTCTAATCAAACACCGGGAATATACTTAAGTTTAAATTACTCGGCGTCCACAACGAAATTTCCCAATTGCATAGCTATCCTTAGTTAAATAATTACGGGGTCTAACACTCAATCTCTCCAGTTGCCTATTCCAAGGATCAATATTTCCACTGAACCTTCACTGATGTTAACTTATTGGTCCTTAGCTTCCGGATTGTTTCTCTAATATGGTTGTAGACACTTCTTCATAGGTTAAATGTGGACCCAACTCTACTCTATCAAGAAAAGTCACATGTGAGTCATTCGGGATATAATATTGTAGCTTCAGAACATGAAACATCGGATGCACAGATGATACACTAAATGGCCAAGCAAGTCTGTAGGCCATCTCTCCTGCTTGATCTAAGATCTCAAATAGAACAATATATTTAGGGCTAAGTTTGTCCTTCTCGAGCTTCATGACAACCTTCATGGGCGAAATCCTCAAATAAACACGGTCACCCTCTATGACTTTTAAGGGTCAAACTCGTCTATCAGTATAACTCTTCGAATGAATCTGAAAAATCAACCAAACTTGCTTTGAATCAACCAAACCTGATCCATGGAATCTCTATGCAAATCAGTATCTAAGATATTCCCACAATAGATCAAATCAACTGATGAGCCATCTACATCTCTATCCATACAAAGTCCCAAAATGAGCCAAGTACATACTGAAATGGTAACTTTTTTGTTATATGCGAACTCCACCAAGGGTAAATATTGGTCCCGTTGATTTCCAAACTCAATCACGCATACCTAAAGTATATCCTCTAACACTTGAATAGTTCTCTATGACTAACCATCTGTCTAAGGATGAAATGTTGTACTCATGCCCTACTGTGCCATCAAAATTCGACACTTTTGATGCCTTAAACTTAGAATTTTATGAGTTCTCTAGCAACTGTTAGTGTATTTGTGAATGCTTGTGTTGTTTTAATAGGATTTTGAGATTAGGGATGTTTTTGTAAGGATTGCCAAAATTTTGCAGCTGTTTGTTTAATACGAGTCGACCTATGGGTCGTGGTTAGATTCATGAGCCGTATGTGTATGATTGTGGTTTGGTTTTAGAGATTAGAAGATTTTTGAAATTTTGATGACGATTAACAAGATAGGCCATGGTTCATTCCATTGTCCATAGTCTTGTTGGTAGGGCAAAATGTAGAGTTTCACGAAATCAACAAGACGGAGAGACCAAGACCTGTAGTCGAAACTATGAGTCATGGATGAAGTCTTGTACATGGTGCCTAGTGTTTAGGAAGGAAGTCCAAGACACTCTGACCACGAGCTATGGATTAGTTCATAGGACATACTTTGGCTCATGGTCGGGCCCGAATCTAGTTTTCCTTGTCCATTTAAGATTTGGTTTCTTATGTCAAATAGGATTTTTATTTAGTTTTGGATAGGTAGACTATCAGAGAATATAATATTACTTTTAGTTTGGGTTTGTTCTTGGATTTTTTGATAGGAATACTTTGTACTTACTTTCGAATCTTCGTATTTCTATCTACATGAGATTTTGAATTTGCAATTCTTCGAATCTTCGTTGAATGTACTTAATTATGCAAAAATCAAATAAGATTTCTCTATCTACAATGAACAGGAGTTCCTAAATCCACAACTAAGGTTATGGAACCATGAAGAACTAACAAAATAAAAACTGAATAATTTGTAATCCTTGAAAAGTGTACATTCATGTATTATTCATATCTTTGTTCAGATTGCTTTTTAATGGTATTCAACGTTAGAACTCACCTTATTCTTACTTATCGGACCAAGGAGTAATAAATGGGATTATATTTAGATAACTAGACTCGATGTGAGTACTCTCATCTAATCAACGTGAATGGACCAATGGATGGTTGTATTGAGACGAAGATAAGGATTAGTAATGTGACACACGTAGACAAACCAAGTTGTATGGTAAAAGTTGTGTATTTGTCGGACTAAGGATTTAGGTGAACATAACTTACTTTTGCATACTACACACTAGAGAAGGTTATAACTATGAGGTTATACTGCATTAGAAATTCATGGGAACACAATACGCTAGTCAACTTCTCTCACTGAATTCATAATACTTGTATCCTAATTGTGCTTAATATAGGTCTTAGTTATTACGTGCTTTCTATACATAAATTCCCCCTCTTAGAAATAAGTTAGTTAATTTCTCGATGTTGCTTTAATTATTCTAAGTCTAGACCATATTCCTCAAGGGATCGACCCGAACTATTGTTAGCTTTTATATTTGAAACAGTGACTGCTTATACCTTAATTGGGAGGTGTAATTTGAACATGATCAAATTTTTGCACCGTTGCTAGGGAATGCGACTTTTAGATTGGTTTGATTAGAGTAATTAGAGAATTAATCCTTATTTCTCTATTTTATGTCTTTTTGTTATTTTTAATTTTTTAGCATATAGGTGTAGTGTATGCCCAATATGCACAGTCAAGGCATTTTCTTGACTCCATATGATTTTAAAATATAAAGATTGTTAAGAAGAATAGCCCAAGATAATAATAACAATGTTGCGAATGTTGCACTTAACTTACGAGAAAAACCCACCACTACTACCACGAGTGGCGGTTAATCAAGCCACCACCAGTTCAATAAGTAGGAGTGGATGGGTGGAGTCAATACAGACTTAATCCAATAGTGGTAGATGTCACAGAGACATCATGTTACCTCCGCTACCACCAGATACTAAGTTTATTATATCAAGTGGGTTATTGCAAATGTTGCAGCATAAAGGGTTGTTCTCAGGCTTACCATCAAAGGATGCACTTAACTATCTACACAATGTTGTCTTTGTTTGTAAGAGTATGATAGGAAATCAAAACATGCACATGGATGTCTTTGGGTTTCGTGTCTTTCCATTATCTCTTATTGGCGAAGCAACAGTATGGTTATCAGAGCTATCTTTTATTTCTATATCGACATGGGGCAGAGATGCAAAAAGCCTTTCTAGAGAGATACTTCACCAAATCAAAGAAATTGAAGCTTAAAGACTGTATTAACAACTTTTTGTAGACTCTTAAGGAGTCCTTCAGCACTATATTAGAGCGATTCATTAAGTATTTGCGATGTGTTCTAGACCACAAGATCACTAATGATTCCTTAGTGGAGATTTTCTATCGAGCGCTAGATGACAACAGTAAAGCGGTCGCCAAAACCATAATTGGAAGATCCTTCTTGGATTGCTCTTTTGCTGAGGTATCCCAAAGGTCGGAGAGAGTAACCAAGATTAATTGTGCATAGGGCACAAGAGACTCAGAGACAACAAGGAGCTCTTTCTCAGTTAGTACAAATCTGGAGCAAGCAAAAACCAACCAAGAGGCATTACAAGAGTTAGCCTGGTTTAATACCAATGTTGGGTTATTGATGAAGAAAAATCAAGAGCGGGTCAACGCAATCAGTCAACAACCACCAAGAGCACCCATTTATAATGACTTTTGTTATGAGGACGACACTTGCTTTGTGACTAATTAGATCAGGGGGTTACGGACCACGCCCAAGGGTCCTATTAGTATTATTGGTGCCAAGGTCATGAGAATCAAGGTTGGAACTATAATAGGGATAATGCTTACAGATACAATAACAGTTGAGGAGGATACTATGATAGAAACAGTGGTCAAGCCTGAGATGGTGACTAGGTACGCAGAGATGGATATCATAATGACTGGAATGGAGCATATGTGCCACCACAAAATCGTAGGTGAACGTACTCTTCTAGTATTTTGTAATACATGTGTTGACATCACATTTTAACTTCCAAAATATAAATTAGTTATCCAGCTTCTTCGATATTTTAGATTTTAAATAATTATTTTTGAAAAAAAATGTTTTAAGTTATTTTGGTGTTAATATTTTAATTGTTAATGTATAATTACTTTTTTATATATATATTTTTATAATTACGTATTTTCATTAGTACTTTCCATAATTATTCAAAAATCACTCAAAATGATTTTATTTTGTTTTTATTTTTATCTCAGTATAATTATAAATTATTTTTTGAGTTATTTATTTCATTTTTTAATTGTAAGAAGCTTTTTAATTAATTTATGTTAATTCGTCTTGTGACCGAATTAGTCGCTAATTCAATTCGGCTACCTTTTTAATTGCAATTTAAATGGTCAAATTTGCAATAACTTTCAAACCCTTCAACCCTTATTTATAAACTAAGTCTAGTCCAATTTTTGGACCAATTTCGGCCAAATTGCCTAAATACCCGCCCCAACCCTTAATTATCAGCAATACATACTTAATTATCAGCAATACATACATACAACACTTATACATACATATCAATTTCCCCTTTATTTTAAGAAAAACTCACAACAAGCCCATGTGATTTTCCCTTTTTCTGTCACCCCATGCGCCCCTTTCTTTTATTTTTTCCCCTTCAGACGCTCACGCGTCTTCCTCCTCCAAGCAACAAAAATCAATGACAACCTGTAAACTCTTTCAGTGAAAGTCACATTGTCAACAACAGTTTTGAATGACGTGCACCTTAACGTTCAATTTTAAAATTCAAAAGCTCAATTTTCGTCCTTTTTCCCCCAAAAAATGACCCTAGTTTTTCCTTGATAAATACCCCTATTCACAGAGAAACGACCCTAGTTTTATCAAGGAAAAACTACGATCATTTTTTTAAAAGGACTAAAATGGACCTTTTGAATTTCAAAATTAAATATTGGGGTACACGTTGTTCAAAGTTGTTGTTGGCAGCATGACTTTTGCTGAAGGAGTTTGCAGGTTGTCGTTGATTTTTGTTGCTTGGAGGAGGAATACACGCGAGGGTCTGAAAGGGGGAAAATAAAAGAAAGGGGAGCGTGAGATGAAATAAAAAGGGAAAATCATGGAGTTTTGTTGTGAGTTTTTCTTTTAAAAAAGGGAAAATTGATATTTATGTATAAGTGTTGTATGTGTGTATTGCTGATAATTAAGGGTTGGGCCGAGTATTGAGGCAATTGGGCCGAGATTGGTCCAAAAATTGGACTAGACTTGGTCTGAAAACAAGGGTTAGAAGGGTTTGAAACTTATTACAAATTTGACTATTTAAATTGCAATTAAAAAGGTAGCTGAATTGAACTAGTGATTAATTTGGTCACAAGACAAATTAGCATAAATTAATAAAAAGCTTCTTAAAATTAAAAAGTGAAACAATTAACTCAAAAAATAATTTATAATTATACTGAGATAAATATAAAAACAAAATAATATCTTTTGGAGTGATTTTTGAAAGATTATAAAAAGTAATAATTAAAATACGTAATTATAAAAGTATATAAAATAAATATGTAATTATACATTAAAAATTAAAATATTAACACCAAAATAACTTAAAATACTTTTTTTTATTTTTCAAAAATAATTATTTCAAATTTAAAATTTTGAAGAAGCTCGATAATTAATTTATATTTTAGAAGGTAAACATTGGATGTCAACAGCTGCCCCTCGTTTGGCTCGGGCCGATGAAAGAGATCCAAGGCAAAGGAAGTTAACGAATCCAATTTTGTCCGTCCACTAATTCATCTTCTGAAAAGTATTTGGTACGGACTTTAGGAAATTATGGTCGGACCCTGGTTTTGGGTTTCCTACATGTCTCAAGTTACATGAGAATTCAGGCCACTTGTAGTTCACAGGGCTTGATTTTACGCACGACTTTAAAAGAATTCAAAAGTTATCCCAATATTGGATTATAGCGAAATTAAAATGCTTATGAACGAGGTTTAAGAGTAAATTGTTAGGATAAAGTCGAGTTTTTAATATCGAGCCCACCTACTTGGACTTATGAATAAACTGTTTGTAGTTTAACTCAATCGGTTGAAAAGGAAATCTCTTATGCTAAGATAACCTTTGGTTCGAGAAGAGTGACAAGTAGGTTGAGCATGAAAAAGAGGATGACAACCTCTTAATCATGAATGTGGTGTACTTCATACCCATAAGTAAGAACTTACATGGACATAATTTTCAGAACTCTTGGTGCATTGTCACTTGGATCAGGAAGATTGCTTCCGGTAAGAGTTGAGATCATCAGATCCGAAATTGAAACTAATGAATCCAAAGAAATGCCTACATGCCTTCTAATAGGGATTATGGTGGAAGTCACTTCTCAGCTCGCGTCCAAAGAGTTTGACATTCCTCTTCAGACTGTATCCCAGTCCGCTGTTAAAACAAAGTTCCATGTTGTGTCATGCTCCATATCATTTTGCTATTAAATATTTCCTGATAAACTTGCAAAATCTAAAAGGCAATTGTTAATCGTATAATTGTCAAGAAATCATTGAGATAAACATACTGAGTATAGCGATATGAGCTTCAAATTTCTTAAGATTAATGAAGTGTTATCTCAAAATTAGTGCAAAAATCATTAAGGACAGGCTAATGCAAATTTCAGAATTAGTGTAATAATCATTTGAGATATATATATGACTAGTCAAAGTTAGTGTTAACTAGTGCTGCATGAAATCTATAAAATTGATATTTGTGCGAGATTAGTGCTAAAAATCACAAAATAGAATCAGTGCGAAATTAGTGCTAATCTAATTAGAGCTGGTGCAAAATTTGTGCCAGTGCAAAGTTAGTACCGGTGCAAAATTAGTGCAAAATCATTGGAGATTAAGTAGTACTACTGACTAGTGTATATGAATACTAATAAAGGAATTTCAAACCATCTTGTGGATGCAACAATTTTACTGCTCTGCTCTCTTGAATTATTTTTGTTCTTTTGTTTGCCTCCCTGTTTGTACGATGTAACCTCATCCAAGACATAGTACTTATTGGATGAATAATAGTCAAAGTCCATTGGTCGTTGCTCTGCTGCGTCTGGCCCGTCCTCTAGGTACCTTTGGGAGGCAGGGAGGTGGAGCTAGAACTTTTTGTAGAATATAATAATGAAATCAAATTGAAGTTGTCTGACGGTAGTTTTGATCGTTAAAAAGCACGCCTTTCGTTGGAGAGAAGAAAAGAGGATTATGAAAGTTTGATGTTCCTACTTGAGTTTTCCTACGTTCAAAAAAAATGTGTAAGTTAAGGGTGGGAAGGCTCATTCACGTTGACTTGAGACTCTCAACTCTACTCCTTTCTTATCCTTTGCTTTGAATGGGCTCTCTGACTCCATCCGAGGAATTGGACTAGATAGATGAGAAATAAAAATTAATATATAATATTTTTTTAATAACAATAACTAAGTAGTACACATATATTAAAAAAATCCTGTTGGGCCTCATATTATAACATGCATATGACATCCTTTGAACCATATATTGCATTATCTAGCATTCTCGCTGAGCACATTCTGAAAAATCTTTGCCTCAGCAACTCACTTTAACCAATTTGTTGAGCTCATTTGTAGTAAAATTTTGAGACTTCCTCAAAATCTGCCCCAATTTTGTCCCATAAATAAATAAAAAATATTTTAAAAGATGCGACCGAGCCCATAAGGCACCTACGTATCCCTTAAAGATAGGAATCAGTCGTACGTAGTTTAAGATATAACATAAGAAAAAGATTTTATGTGACCGAAGTCGATGAGGCCGCTTACATATCCTGCCAAGGAAATCAGGTCAAAATGTAGTTCATATTACATATACAGTAGAATTTAGAAAAAGTTGTACTAATATGACCAAAGCTAATAAAAGCCGCTTATGTATCCCACTAAGGGAATCAGGTCTAGACGTAGTTCAAATTACATAAAAGGGGTGCGAAAGGAAATAAACTAAGTTACACTTCTAGGAACAAACGAACTTTAATCCTACATCACCATCAGTGTATTGCTTATTCAAGTTGATCTTAGCCACTAAATACTTCATCATTGGGCCAAAGCACATTTTCATACTCCTTTAACAAATCAAGTAATGGTTCCTTCTCGAGCTACACCAAATGAACATTGATTCCTATTATTCTTGCTAGCTTTGAATTGTCTAAATTCAAAATTCCAGCTTTATCTAAAAATTGATCAAATTCCTTGGTTAGCTTGTCAAGTGGCATGTCATTTTTGCATTCTTTGAATTTTTGTAGGTCATTCATGTGTTGCTTTGTTGCCTCATCACATGTTATAATCGTAGAACCAACAAGTTTAGAATTTTATACGCTAAAAGAGTGAAAATAGAGATAATAATATAAAAATAAAGAGTTAAAGGCAAAATGAAAAACATTCATAGATTTTGCATTTGAGCTTTCAAAAAGGGAGGGCGAATAATAAAAGTCCTTCTACATGATTAAAGCGTCATCTTTAAATCATGTCATTTCAAAATACTGATAGAATTAAATCTATCAAGATTTTCGGCGAACCAAGGACGAAGCACAGGTCCAATTCCTCAAGGCATCTCCTGGTTTGGCATCCGAGATGGTCGGTGTCTCAACGAAATCTCCAATTTTCTCTTTAGTAATGAAAAAACTTCTAGTCCCTTTAGTTAGATCACAAATTGGCAAGTGGTGTAGAATCTGGTACATAATGTCACCATTCTTTTTGGTATCAAGCTTGAGAACCTTTTCAAAAGTAGCACTTCTTGCTGGCGTAATTGTCCCCTTCAGACTCAGCTCATCATCTTTCATGATCATATTCACCCCTGCATTCCCATGATTAGGCAACAAGTTATTGCTCACCTTTGGGGAGCCCTTTTGAGATGGATTACATTTTCCTTGATAAGAAGTTCAATCTTATCTTTTAGAGCAAAATAATTTTCTGTATCATGCCCAGCAGCTCCTGAATGATATGCACAATGTTTAGACTCATCAAACTACTTAGGACGAAGTTCCACATCTCTCCAATGAATTGGTTGGATCACTCCTGCTATTTTCAACCTTTCAAAGAGTTGGGTATATGATTCAGCTAGAGGTGTGTAAGACTTCCTTTTATCAAAGTTATGGCATGGCCTAGGTGGGGTTGCAGGATTATTTTGAAGTTGGTAACAAGATGGTTGTTGATAAAGACATGGATTCTAATATGTGGAAGGTTGTTGGTAATACACTGGTTGGGTATTGTAGACGGGATAAGAAATAGGTGAAAACGTTTGGTCGTATGGGCTTTGAGGTGGTTGACTATGGTATGCATGAATTTGGCCTTACCCACGTCCTTGAATGTTTATTACAGCTGCAACTTCTACTTTTTTCTTCTTAATTCCCCCTAATATTCTAGATTGAATTGCCTTTTTTGCTTCTTGTAAGGCTGCAAAGTTTGTGACTCTCCCGGACTTGATTCCTTCTTCCAAAGCTTCCCCAATCTTAACAAGACATTTTGCACCTGTCATAAGCAACATCCTTTCATAATACACATTATCTTGAGCTTTGATAAAGATGTTCTTCATTTCATTTTCATCTACGGGTGGTCGGACTCTAGCTGCTTCAGACCTCCAATGGATAGCATCCTCATGAAAGGTCTTAGTTGTTTTCTTTTTCAACTTTTCAAGGTAAGATCGATTAGGGATGATCTAAATGTTGAATATGAACCTTTCCATGAAATCCTCTTCCATAATACTTCAATTATGCCAATTCTTAGGATCCTGCTCTATGTACCAAGTTAATGCATCTCTAGTTAGACTTCTGATAAATAATTTCATTCTTATGGATTCGTTCCTACCTACCTGACCAACTTATCACAATAGGATCTTAAATAATTGCGAGGGTTTCTTGTGCCATCAAACATCTCAAATTTTGGTGGCTTGTATGCCTCAGGCAAGTCAATGTTAGGATGCACACATAGATCCTCATACTCGAGTTTCTCTCCTTTTTTAGAAAGTCGCATATTCCTAACTTCTTTCCTCAACTCTCACATCTACATGTCATATTCTTCCAACTTTGTCTTCCATTCTTTCTCCAACAACTCATATTGATCAACATGTGCTAGGGTAGAGGAAGGCTGAGCTTATGTCACATATGTTGGTGGAATGCATTGCAAGTTAGGAGGATCAATATGTACTGCTGACATATATTAAAGAGTTGAGTGATTTTGGATTGGTAGCAAATTATAGGGTTTGATGGTTAGGATGGCATGTAATAGATTTGTGGGAATTTGGTTTTGAGGATTTTTTTATGCGGAAGATTGGGTAGTATATTGAGGATAAAAAGGTATTTGGTTTGGAGGGCTTTGGTAGACGAGAAATGGAGCAACATGTTGTGGGTTAAGAAAGGATTGAACATGAGGCGAGTTAACATGTTGGGTATTGGAGGAAATTTGGTTAGACGGGTTTTGGCATATGAGAGATGGGTTAACATATTGGGGGTTAACATTAGCCGGGGTTATAGGTAGTGGATTTATGGGATGCGAGTTTATGACATGTATGTTTATAGGCTGGGTGTTTTGTGAAGAGAAATAGTTAAGAATAGGAGATTCGAAAGATGGAAAGTGAGAAGGTATAGGAGCACTAGTCCTTGGTTCTTGGGAAGAGTTGTTGAGAATCGATAACTTGCCGAGATTCCTAACTCGCTAAGCTTCTCCTTGTAAATTAGCAATTTGTTGCTCTAATCGAGCAATGTGTTCATCATTATTAGTGTCGTCCTTAGTCGCTGAAGTTTCAGGTTATCTTCAGTAAGGGTGACATTTTTAATACCCAAAAGATCTGACAATGGTGGATCAACCAAGCTAGTTCTCGGCTTACGCACTGCCCATTAAGGTAAAGAGTTTGCATCATCAGACATCTCGAGTGCTAACATAAATAAGCTTTTTGGGGAATAGGATTAAAAAACGTAAAAGAATAAAAAATAAAAACTAGTGTTAGAAGAGGCGATAAAACATCTAAAGAATTTTAGAATAGGAAAAATAAGTCATATTGCAAACAAAGTAGTGTGAAACAAAAATTAAACAAGTTATAAGAAAAATAATACATCTTAATATGCAAGGGACCTCTCTTATGTCTGAGGTAGGTCTAACGAAAATTTGAAGGACAAAATGTGTCAATATACATCTGTTAGACCCCGTAAATTAATTAGTTAATTTAATCGTTTAATTGGAAAAGTTAAGGCGAATATGGCGTAATTTGAATTAAGTAGATTCGTGGTGCTTAATTATAATTGGAGTGTATATTTTTACGTTGGGGGTCGGAAGTCCTCAATTGGGTTTAAATTAAAAAGTTTGGGGACTTTATTGGGAGTTAAATCAACTACGAGCCCTTATGGGCAATTTTTAAAAATTTGGGGTCTATATATATGACCGCATGTTCAAAAAAAAAGACCATTTGGTCTTACAAGCAAGAAAGTTCAAGAAGAAGAAGGGAAAGGGAAAGAGAAGGAAGAAGAAGAAGGTCCAAGTAAGTATTTCTATTCTTTCTCCTTGTATTCTTGGTTTTCTTGGTATATAGTTGGTACTAATAGAGAGGGGAGTGTGGAACATAGATGTTGGGGGAAATTTGGTTGAATTGGGGCAAGGATTAGGAGGTGTTCTTTGTATGGAATTGTACCTAAGAGAGTCTACTATATACGTATAACGATAATTGAACGAAAATTTAACCGAAGGAGCACGAAATAGGAGCCAAAA
>JAOTQR010077945.1:0-11706 GCA_025774065.1 Solanum ossicruentum
GAACTTTATTTGGCAAAAAGAACCCATGTAACTTGGTATCAATGTATGTATGCAGATTTGAAGGTGACTATGTATGGAAGAATATGAACATGTGCAAGAGTGTAGACACAGTTAATAGTTGTGTCTGAGTTGGTAAGCGCCTTTATGTGCCAAGGAAGGATCTATGTTTCATGCCAAAAAATACGAAATCAAGTAGCCTTACACACCTCATTGTATGACCTCGTTACTACCTCGAGATAACCTTTCCTTCCTCCAAATATTTATCTACAACGTAGTAGGTGATAAAACAAGCATTAGCAGCCAATAGATATATCTTGGCAGCTCAATCACATAAAAAAACAACACATGGGCAGCAAGCGGATATTTATAACCCCGAACGTATTCTTTCAATCTTTCCTCTCCTAATCATATTTTCTAATACACATTCGCATGTACACATCATGTGCAACTAGTTTTAGCACCATAACAGTCTTACAATATCCCACAAGCACAACACATAATAATTCTACACAACTTATAAATGGACAACATAACGTTACGTCCCTTTGCCCCATTTTGACGTCGACAATTCCAAACCCATTCCAACTTTAACCAAACTGTTCTCAACACATCTATACATAAAAATAGACTTGAACTAATCTCAGAACAGTAACAAATTAGTAATTAAGTACGTGAGGCAATAGCCTTCCATCCAACAACCCACAAGTTCATACTAAGAACACAATTGGGATATCATATAAGCACTCACTTTTTTGGATTGTAAAAGTGGTGAATCAGCCTGGTTACACTACTATAAAAACAACCTTTGTTAAATATAAAAGTATCACTTCATAATACAGCCAACCAAGAAAAGAAAAGCCTCTTGAACAATAAGAAAAATTCACAACAATCCTTAGGACACATACTGTCCAGAATTTTCAGCATATACCTAACCAACATAGTCTGTTGTTTTTCATGAAGAAACATTATTAAACACACAACTATAATCACTTACCTTTACCTTCAATGTTGAGGGACTCCTTAAGAACCCTAAAAGAGTCGTTTGGCTGCTTTACAAAGTCAAGAAAAGTTGAGAGAAAACTTGGAGAATAATCTGATTTTTTTTTGTGTTGGTCAAGTTGAAAATGACGTATGTGAGATTTGGCCGAATTACTAAGGCATTTTTAGCCTTACATTACCAAGATGGTGATGTAGCTCCTTGCCCCTTTCACTTGAGCCTTAAGGGGCTCCAAATTGATGGGCCTTTGCTGCCCATTTTTCAGCTTTCTTCTTAATTAGTTTGGGCCTAATTTATCAAAGACATTGTGATGTGTTTGGGCCCCTTTTAATATCCTCCTTGGGCTGAACATATAGTCCATTTATGATTCTAAAATTTGGGCTAAAGTTACACCCTTAACACGGACTTTATTCATAATCGAACTTGGACAAATCCGACGTCGGGCCTCGTCTCCATTTAGCTAGGAAATTTAAGCTAAGCAAGTAGGTGACTCACCTGCTAGCTTATTAAGTCCTACATGCACCTCAATTCTCTCACTTCATTTAGGGCCATGATCTCCTCAATGTGACTTAAAACATGTATACACTCGACCCCCTTAAGCTTTGACACACATATCGCCCATTAACATGAGATTCAAGCACTTCTAAAAATTGGCGCTAATTTAACCAAACCATATCATATTTTATTTACATAGTACTAGTACATGTAAAATGTGGAGTGTTACAGTTTCACTGCACGAGAGGGTCTCACGAAAACGGTCATAACTCCTTCATCCGAACTCGAAATGAGGTAAAACTAAGTGCGTTGGAAAGCTAACTCAAAATGCTTTCATTTTACATGTTATGGGCATCCAGTTAAAATTATCCTAAAACGTATACTCATTTAAAGTTGACCCTTGCATGAACCACACCCAAAATTCAACTCGTAGAGGAGTCTTGAACTCGTCTAAGTATTAGAAGTCCCTCATGACCCTAATATACTCCCCACCTAAAGAAATAAGGATTCAAACATGGATACATAAGAGTATAGAGTTATGAGGAGTCACAGTGTGGTATCTCACACCTCGTGAGGCTGCCTTGGAACCTAAAATGGGTACATTCTGGCCAGGGCATTTGCCACGAGGCCACACGAGCCGTGTGGTGTGGCACGGGCCGTGATGCACTCTGTGAGGCTTTCAGAGCGAAAATCTTTCTAATTATAAAATTGTTGTCTCATAACTTTCGTGAAATTTTCTAATTATGGTTTGACGGACTAGTAAACGGATGGTGTGGCTTCACATGGCTCGTGAATCAGTCCGTGAGGTGACACTTAGGGGAAAAAATACAAGTATTGGCCAAGTTTCCAATTTCCATAAATTTTCTAAGTGTTGGTTCATGGGCACTCCACATGAACCGTGGAGTGCCACACTACCCGCGTAACCTCAAGTGAGGTAACACTTTATCAATTTTTCTCTACATTTCATTAATGCCGTTTTCATAAATCTAATTTATTCTAATGTCTTTTTGGGGATTCCTATGCTATCTTAACCCTTCCTAAAGACGTAAACCCCATTTTGATGTGTTGTCAGATTACAACACATTTGGTGCCTAAAACAAGGGATTTTGTAAGTTCTTAAAGAGACTTTTTAGTGTTTTGATGTGTTTTCTGTGTTAATCTTGCAGAAAAGTTAGGTTGGCACAATTTTGAAGAAAAGTTGCAAATTTTGCTGAAACATAGGTCATATGAGCCCTCCTACGAGTCATAGCTCAGGCTACGAGTCGTAGCAAGAATCACAGACCAAAAATTCTGCCAAGTGAAGGTCACCCCTACGAGGCCAGCCTACTAATTGTAAGATACACTACGACTAGTATAGGTGGACTTGTAGCAACAATCAGAGAGCCAAAATGTTGGACCAAAAACTAAAGACCAAGACTACGAGACCAACATATGAGTCGTAGTTCGAGTAACGACTTGTATCTATGATTCGTGCAAGTTCAGTCCAAGATTGCTAGAACCTGATACGAGACCCTGACTATGACTCATAGGCCAACCTATGAGTTGTAACTGCGAAATTTATCAGATGTCAGCTGTCTTTTCTACATAATTCCTAGGGTTAATTTGTAAATACTATAAATAGTTTAAGTTAGGTTTTTGAGGGAGAATTCGAACAGTAGACATTTCTCCATTACATTTTGAAGCTTTTCTTAGGTTTTTAGAGTAGATTATTGTTCTCTTTGGGAAACCCATTTTGGAGATTACAAATCTTGCTTTGTACTCATTGTTGATCAATCAAGCTTGTGGGTTTGCAGCTTGTGCCTATCTCCTTCACTGTTGTTGGTGAAACTCTCATGTATATTATGTGCATCTTTACGTGTTTTATCTTAGCCATGAGTAGCTAAACACCCAACACTTGGGATTATGGGAACCATGGGTAGTTGACTTGAGATGACCTAGGTTTTGTGCATATCTATGATTGGGGTTTTCCATGTATTTTTTATTTCCCTTCACGACTAATGTTGTTTGGTGGTGGGTAACTCCAAACCCCGCCTACTATCACAATCTCGACCAAGGTAGTGATAGGAAAAGGAAAGTAGATGACAGAATTCAGTTGATGTTTTCCTGTCTAATCGACCAAACCTGACCAAGAGGAGGTTGACTAGGACAATAGGTAACGATTAGTTGGCACACCATAGTAGCCAACCAATCGCCATGGTGAAATTCCACCTTCACCTTCACAAGAGGGTTGGAAGAACCTAAGTTACCATCCTGTATGTGATTCACCGATCATAGTTATTTTATCTGGTGTAATTGAGTCAATGAACCATAGGGAACACAATTCCCAAGTTGCCCCCAGAATTGAGTGTTTTCCCGAATGTTAATTTGGGTTTATTTTTGTTGTTTTTGAATCACAACCCCCCCCCCCCCCCATCTAGAGATTGTAGTTATATATACTAGGAATGATTAATAGTGAAATCTTATAGTCAAGCCCTGTATTCCCTGTGGATTCGACCCTAACCTCGGTTAGGTTAATTACTGATAGAGATCTCTTACTTATTGGAGTGTGACCATCATAAAAAATTATGGCGCCATTGCCAGGGAATACAACTAGGTTTTGACTTGAATTCATTATTAGTTATTTCTAGTGTTGATTTTTAGAGTCTCTTGTACTTTACTTTTATTTTGTTTTGTTGTTTGATTTCTTTTGCAGGGTATACTAGGTTATACTCCCAATACAAGGAGCCAAGGAAATCCCTTAGCTCTACTTAATTTGGAGATCCATCGACTACCAAGAAGGATGGCTCGAGTGATTGAGGACATTGAGGTTGAGGAGGATATGCATGTGAATGAGGAAGACTTAAGAAGAGAGGATGATCCACCACCAAGGGTTAACCGTCCACTCCTTAGAGATTTCAATGCGAATGCTTACGGCTGGAATTAATACCAATTAAATCCTATGGCGATGGATGTCACCAGTTATATAGTACTGCCCCCTCTACCAGCAGATGCTACGTTCGCGGTATCAGGTAGATTGCTCCAGATGCTCCAAAATTGTGTCCTATTCATAAGGCTACCGTCAGAGGATCCCCACCTCAAAAATGTCGTCTTCATGTGCAAAAGTGTCATGGGAACACAAAATATTTCTATTGATATTGTTGGATTGAGGGTGTTTCCATTATAACTGACTGGTAATACAGTTTTATGGTTGTCTAAACTTCCTCCGAGTACCATCACTAGTTGGGCTGAGAAGTGGGAGGTGTTCCTAGAAAGATATTTCCTAAGGTCGAAGAAGCTGAAGCTTAAGGACCAAATTAATAACTTCGAGCAATTGCCTGGAGACTCTCTTAGCACTACATGGGAGAGATTCACCAAATGCTTGAGGATGGCCCCTAATCACAAATTTGTTGATAATGCTTTGGTCAAGATCTTCTATAGAGCACTTGATAATATCAAAGCTTTTGGCAACATGATCATAGGAGGAGCTTTTCTTGATCAACCGTTTGAGCTAGTTGCCAAAAGAATGAAACAAGTGGCAAAGACCAATTGAGTGTGGGGACAAAGTGAGCATGGTAATAAAAGAGTTCTTGTGCAGTTACCACAAATTATGAGTAGGATAAAGTGAATGAAGAGATTATGGAGCAACTTGCTCAACTCCATACGAGCATGGATTTGGTTTTGAAGCAAAACCAAGCTAGTGTGAAGGCAATAGTTCCAAAACCTCCAATTACTCCTATGTATGATGATAAATTCTTTGGTAAGGATGCTTGTTATGTGAGCAACCAAGTGGTGGGTTTCCAGAACAACCCCTAAGGGTTCAATTTGGACTATTGGAGGCAAGGTTTCGGGAATCAAGATCGAAACTTCAACCGTGATGGAATGTATAGAGATAATAGGGATGGACACTATGAGAGAGAAAAAGTTTCCAAACGCAGAATAGAAAAGAGAGGGCTACAGGAAAGGTCCTTATTTGCGACCACACAATCATGATGCCAGATCAAGCAACTCAAGAATCAAAAATATGTTCAAAAAATTGTTGAAGCGAGCAGACCATCAAGATAAGACTTTAACGGAAATGAAAGCAGATATCTCAAGTATTAATCAAAAGATAGAGTCTCATTCAGTGACAGTCAAGCAACTTGAGCAATAATTTGGACAAGTTTCTTCAAAATTGAACCAACGCCAAAAGGGCCCCCTACATAGCAATGCAATTCAAAACCCAAAGAATGAAGGGCTTTGCATGGCAGTATTGACTAGGAGTGGAAAAATCACGATAGATCCCCTATGCATAAGGTGGAAAATGGGAACCATAAGAATAGAATGAATGAAGGAATCCAAGCATGCAACACAGTCACCCAAGAAGTATAAAACCTTTCCGAGATCCCCTCCTCCTTCCATGCAATGGCTTAGAAGAAGAAAGGAGGAGGGTAAATTTGAACAGTTCTTGACTGTGCTAAAAATATTGTCAGTGGACCGACCATTAGTTGAGGCCCTTGAAAGGATGTCGGGGCATGCCTAATGGATGAAAGACCTAGTCAAAAGGAAGCTAAAAGCGAGCCAAGACCTCTCCAAAAATGTTCACTATTGTAGTGCCATCAGTACAAAGTCATTAGTGCAGAAGCGCGAAGACCCGAGTTCATTCACCATACTGTGCACTGTAGGAGAACTAGCATTTGCTATAGCACTATGTGATTTGGGGGCTAGCATTAACTTAATGCCTCTCGCCATATTCAAAAAGCTTGGTTTGGGGAGCTTGGTCACAAAAATGCGGTTGTTGATGGCAGACAGAATAATCAAGAAGCCTGTGGAGATCTTGTATGATGTGTTGGTAAAGGTAGACAAATTTATATTTCCCACAGATTTTGTTATCCTTGACTATAAAGTTAATTTTACAGTTCCAATCATCTTGGGAAGACCTTTCTTGGCCACAGGTCAAGCATTAGTAGATATGGAGAAGAGTCTACTTACATTTTAGAGTTGGTGAAGAAGCAGTGGTGTGTCAACTAGGTCAGCAGGGTGGGAAGAGTTTTGAGTTCAAAGTTATCTTAATGATTTCAACGGGTGAGGATGATGAAGACGAGATCCCGATAGAATTAAGGCTTGGGGTTGACCCTTTGGCCGCTGTGTTGATGAACTTTGATAGAGACAACATCCCTAATTTTGAGAAAATAGTAAATGCTCTTGGGGTGTCATTTTGGCCATAGCGACAAGCAAGGTTGGAGCTGGATTTATGCAATAGGGCAACACCACCTATAAAACCCTCTGTAGAAGTTCCACCAGAGTTATAATTGAAGGCATTACCATCACATCTGAAATATGTATACCTGGGAGAGAATAGTACATTACCTATCATCAATGCAGCAGAGTTAAGTGAAGCTCAAACAGAAGCCCTAGTCGTAATTCTCAAGCAGTACAAAAGAGCTATTGGGTGGACAATTGCAGACATCATTAGCATACCCCCTTGGGATATACTCGCATAAGATTCAACTAGTCAAGGATTATAAGCAGAGTATTGAGCATCAAAGGCCGTTGAATCCCCCATTGTAAGAGGTTGTGAGGAAATAAATCATCAAGTGGCTAGACGCAGGAGTAATCTACCCAATCGCTGACAGTGAGTGGGTGAGCCCAGTGTAGTGTCTTCCAAAAAAGGGAGGCATCAAAGTGGTGCCTAATGAAAAGAATGAGTTGATCCCTATGAGACCAATCACTGGATGGAGAGTGTGCATGGACTATAGGAAATTAAATCCTTCGACCAAAAAAGATCACTTTCCTATGTCATTTATGGATCAGATGCTTCACAAACTTGCAGAAAAGGGATGGTATTGTTTCCTTGACAGATATTTTGGGTACAATAAAATTGTTATTGCACCTGAGGATAAAGAGAAGACAACCTTCACATGCCCCTATGATACCTTTGCATTTAAGAGGATGCCCTTTGGGCTCTCTAATGCTCCAGCCACATTTCAAAAATGCATGATGTCTATCTTCTCAGATATGGTTGAAAGTACAATTGAATTCATGGATGACTTCAGTGTCGTAAGTCAGTCTTTCGAAGAATGCCTTTGAAATTTACGTAATGTGTTATAGAGATGTGTTGAGAGTCACTTGGTGCTAAATTAGGAGAAATGCCACTTCATGGTCAAAGAGGGCATCGTACTTGGTCACAAAATTTTGGGCAAAGGAATTGAGGAGGATAAAGAAAAAATCGAGGTGATAGAGAAATTGCCACCACCAATTTCGATAAAAGGTATCAGAAGTTTTTTAGGCCATGCCAGATTCTACCATCATTTCAAAAAGGACTTCTCCAAAAATCTTACAACCTTTGTGTAAGTTGTTAGAAAAAGTCACAAAGTTTTTATTTGATGAGGCATGCATGCACGACTTTGAAGAATTGAAAAGAAGGCTAACGACAGCACCCATTATTGTCGCTCCAGATTGGTCACGACCGTTTGAACTAATGTGTGATGCGAGTGTAGTTGCACTTGGTGTGATATTAGGGCAACAAAGAGACAGAGTCCTGCATCTGATCTATTATGCCAGCAAAGCACTGATGTGGCCGAGAAGAATTACACTATGACCGAACAAGAATTACTTGCGTTGGTGTTTGCATTTGAAAATTTTTGTTCATATTGATTAGGAGCTAAAGTGGTCGTGCATACCAACCACGCGGCACTCAAATATTTGATAGCAAAGAAAGATGCAAAACCACGATTGATTAGATGGGTACTTCTCTTGTAGGAATTTAATTTTGATGTGATTGCCAGAAAAAGGTCAGAAAATTAGGTTGCCGATCATCTTTCTAGATTATAAGATGAGGCTATGATGATGTTTGATGATGGGATAGACATAAATGACTCATTTCTCGATGAAAGAGTTTTGGCAGCATCACAAGATCCTATACCTTGGTTCGCAGATTATGCTAACTATTTGGAGAGTGATATAGTTCCCATGGATTTGAACACCCATCAACGTCACAAGTTCATGCATGATGTAAAGAAAGTATTCTAGGATGACCCATATTTGTTTCTCATTTGTGCGGATGGCATCATTTGTAGATGTGTTCCACAGGTAGAGATGATGAGCCTTCTCGAAGCATGTCACTCTTCATTAGTAGGTGGCCATCACAGTAGAGCTAGAATAGCTTATAAGGTGTTGCACTGTGGCTATCACTGGCCGTCTATACACCAAGACACCCATGATTATGTAAAGTCTTGTGACAGATGTCTAAGAGAAGGAGGAGTTTCGCGAAGGCATGAACTTCCTCTAAATCCTATTTTCGTCATAGAACTACTTAAAGTGTGGGGCATTGATTTATGGGACCCTTTGTTAGCTCTCATGGTAACAAGTACATTCTAGTTGTAGTTGATTATGTCTCCAAGTGGATGGAGGTTGTAGTTCTACCGAACAATGAGGGTAAAAGTGTTATGAGATTTCTCCGATAATGTATTTTTTTTCAAAATTTGGTACACCTTAGGCAATTATCAGTGATGGAGTTTCTCATTTTTGCAATCGGCTGTTCAAATCTCTCCTTAAAAGATATGGTGCGAAGCACCATGTGGCAACCCTGTATCATCCCTAAACTAGTGAGAAAATGGAAGTATCAAATAGGGAGATAAAGCAAATATTATCCAAAATGGTGAACGTGAATCATACTGATTAGTCAAGGAGTTGGATGATGCTTTATAGGCCTACCGAACTGCCTGCAAAACTCCCATCGAAATGTCTCCATATCAATTGGTTTTTGAAAAGGCCTGTCACTTACCGGTTGTACTTGAACACAAAGCACTGTGGGCATTGAAGAAACTGAATCTAGATTGGCATGAAGCTACCACCTCAAGGTAGCAAGTGATGACCTTGATGAGTTTAGACTGCAAGCATATAAGAGATCCGCTTTGTTCAAAAAATAAATAAACGTTCAGCATGATTGCAGAATTGAAGATCGCCATTTTGCCCTAGGAGACATGGTATTGCTTTATAACTCTAGGTTGAGGTGGTTTCCTGGAAAACTTAAATCTAAGTGGGTGGGCCCTTTCAGAGTTGTGCATGTTTTAGTCATGGTGCTATCAAGTTAGAGAGTAGGGATGGAAAAACTTTCAAAGCAAATGGACAAAGGGTAAAAAGGTACATGGATAACATGGAAGAGATCAAAATGGTGGAAGATTAGGACCTTGAAGAGGCATAAACGCAAAAGTTTCTTGTCGTGCCACGACAATAACTCAGGCGCTTCCTGGGAGGCAACCCAAGGTATGGCCCTTTCACTTTTTCTTTATGTTGTTACCTTGAGTATAACGTATCCTATTTTGGTGAGGTGGTGGAAGTTATGGATTAAGGTGAAGTATGAGTAGCCTCAAGTCCATAACTTCCCCTATTTTTAATCCCAAGGTTTTCTTGTCGTGCTTCTTTTTCCTTGTGAATGTTTATTTTTCAGCTAAACCGGCATGTTTAGGTAGTGTAGATAATGGGTAAATTCATAGTAGTAATTATCTATTGGCATATACATTATTGTTAGAGTAGTTTCAATATTTTGATCAAAAATTGGGTACCCTCAAAATTTTTTTAGGTTGTGAGTATTGATGCACTCATACATTTTTGAGTATCCAGCAATGTTTGTTATGATCTTGTGATGGTAAGTTTATACTTGATTGTGGATGCAATTGCCATGTGTGTTGTGAGCTTATTTTACTACATTCATGCATCTTATATGGAACCAGAACTTGCCTTGTTACTCCAAAAGTTGGTTTGGTGATGTGGTGGATATGTAAAGGATCTTAGGCCTTTGTTCTTTGAGTTTTTAGCCTAAAATAACCCGCCAGTTAAGTGAGAGAATCCCTTTTTCAAAATTTTTTGAGCTTATCATGCACTCATTCTTTCTTCATACCTTGCTAGCTCGGCCTTGTCTGATGAAATACCTTGATATTTGCCCTGGTCTATCCTTGAACATGTGAACCTTGATTGAGGCCAAAGGCCTAAGTTGAGGGTCGTTGCAATAGGTGGCCTTGGTTTGAGGTATAGATATTATGTACTTCACCTGAGGCTGAAAGCCTAAGTTAAGGGTGGCCCTTATTGTAGTAAAGTAAAATTGATAAGGTGGTTAGTTGGTAAATCAAGAAAGAAATGAAGAAGCATGAACTGAGTGAAGAAAAGGAAGAAAAAGTTCCTTTAATTGTGAAAAAGTAGCAAAAATGAGTTTGAAATCAAGGCACAGTTGAAAAAGAGAAGGAAAGCACTCGAAAAAAAGTTCAAAGCAAGTGAGCAAGGACAGATTGATGAAAAAGGGTTGGATTATGAAAGCAAAAAGTGTTGGTAAACATGATTCAAGGATAGTTTTTAGTCACTAATTTCCCTAAATGCCGCACCAAAGCACCTTGAGCCTATGTTACAAACCTATAAGTCTTAAAGTGATCCAACTCCACCCGATCACCAAGCCAGAAGATGAGTAGAGAGGCAAGCCAATGGTGTTAGTCAGCGTGCATTGAATTTCAGTTGTGAGAGTGAGAATGCTTCCTCAGTCCCTGAATTCTAAATGCTTTTGAGTGAGTATGAGGGACTTCTTTCCAGTGAGGGAATTTGCACTATTTGAGTAGCATATGACTATACCGTGATTGTCGATAGTTGATACTCCTTAGCTTGTCAAAGTTGGATTGTCAGGTCTCTCATGATGTTCGTGTTTGCTCAATAATTTGGCAACCTTGTTTTGAAAGTACTAGCTGGGTACCTAAACCAAATTAGTTATTGTATATGCCATTGATATAGCTGCTATGTATTTCTCATTGTCTGCACAGATTGAGTCATCGCTTGAGGACAAGCAACAATTCTAAGTTGAAGGTGTTGATGTGCTGTCAAATTATAACACATTTTATGCCTAAAATAAGGGACTTTGTGAGTTCTTAAAGTGACTTTTGAGTGTTTTGATGTGTTTTCTGTTTAATCTTGTAGAAAAGTTAGGTTGGCATGATATTGAAGAAAAGTTATAGATTTTGCTGAAGCATAGGCCATACGAGCCCTCCTACGAGTCATAGCTCAGGCTACGAGTCATAGGTTGTGTCGTAGCAGGAATCAGAGACCAAAAATCAGTAATCTTCCAAGTAAAGATCACCCCTACAACCCCAGCCTACGAGTCATAAGACACACTACGACTCATATAGGTAGACTCGTAGCAAAATTCAGAGAGCCAAAATGTTAGAGAAAAAATTGAAGACCAAGACTACGAGACCAACATATGAGTCGTAGCTCGA
>JAOTQR010077946.1:0-11706 GCA_025774065.1 Solanum ossicruentum
CGATACGTAACGCCTGTAGCTCACCTATCTTATGAAGTGGATACAGGGATGGCGATACGTAACGCCTGTATTTCACTAGCACTATACCTATCCTATGGCGTGAGTATAAGGACGGTGATACGTAACGCCTGTATCTCACCTATTCTATCTCTATTTTATGACGTGACTACAGGGACGTCGATACGTAACGTTTGTAGTTAACCTCTAATACAGATGGTATCAGAGCCGACTCTCTGCTAGTACAGTGGTGGGGCAAACCTCATCGAGGACGCTGAGTCCCTACGAGGGGTGAGTGCAGGGACGCCGATACGTAACGCCTGTAGTTCACTTGGGCGAATCCCACATTAGAAAAAGAGGGGGAGTTCCTGGGCCTATATGTTGAGTTTGGAACCTTACATGTGTAGGCGCCTTTTGGAATAAAACCCAAGAGGATAAAACCTTGAGGGGGACGGCGATGCGTAACGCCCCAAAGCGGACAATACCTACATGTATGGGGCCAGTCGTGACAGGGGGTGGGGGTGGGGTGGAGTGTGGGGAATAACCATGCTCTTTTCATAATCAAGTAATGCGCTTGGAACACTCAAGTTCACATATAACTCTTCTCTTACTAATAGCTTTAAAATATTTTTACTTTGGCTAAAAACAATACAAACTATATGGCAATGAAAAATTTTCAACTCAACTCAACATGATTCACTTGTAGGATTAGATTCATATAAAGGAGAATAATCTCAATGAAATTACATAAAACTCATTGAAAAGAGTCAAGATCAATTTGAAAATTCAAGAAACTTGGATTAAAACTCTAGATTAAACTTTTGCTAATTGAATTTAGATATAGGGTGTGAGGATGAATTTAATTCAACACTATAAGTAGTTTTACATACTTTGAATAAAGGTTGGGAAGCTGGCAATTATAGATTTAGCTTGAATCGCTTGAACCCTAGCTTCTCTTTAATCTTCGTTCATAAAATATTTTAAACATTTTGAAAAAAAAACTAGGATTAGGTTATATCGATATGGAATGAATTTTTGAGTATCTATTGGCATAGATTAAACCTAGGAAAGGTGGAAAAAAGATTGGCATGCCCTTCCTAAAATCTAATGTTGGGTAGAAAGTTGGTCATGACATGCAGTTTGGCCCAAGATGAAACAATTTCACAACATAAACTTTTTGCGGACCCCTTTGTTTCAAAACTTAAATTCCAATTTTGATGGCCACAATGTCGCACCATAACACAATAATTTTGTACACAAATCTTATAAGAATCATCAGTCATCTAGTTAAGAAGTATTAAGGTTAACAATCAAGAATTAGGACTAGATTATCGTTGCTAGTCACATACAATTCACAATAATACATTTAGCTATTTAGACTTCATGCTCGAAGACCTAATAATGATCTCTCCCATTTTTTTTTACTTTATACTGTATAATAAAAA
Organism: Solanum ossicruentum; assembly: GCA_025774065.1. Classification (NCBI taxonomy): domain Eukaryota; kingdom Viridiplantae; phylum Streptophyta; class Magnoliopsida; order Solanales; family Solanaceae; genus Solanum; species Solanum ossicruentum. The sequence continues at coordinate 1,443 of JAOTQR010077946.1, forward strand.
ATAAATTTACAACTATTCAATTAAGAAATCTAGCTTACGTCGGTTCCTAATTGTTGTAACAAGTCAGTTGTCGCTGATGATCTTCCTTCCACTTCACATTTTTTCAAAAGCTAAATTATCTAATAATAATAATTATAATAATAATTAATAAACTACTCTTCCAAGAAATACCTTGGAATTCAAGTCCACTAATTCTATCCTCCTATCTACTCAGAACTCTATGTTTTGGAATTGTTAGATCAATTTCCAAGTCCAAGGACATAATCTGTCAACACAAACTCAAATTCAACAGATTTTAATCTATTACTTTTTATTTACACTAGAAAATTTCTATGTAGGTTAACTTTCAACCCCATCCCCTCCCCAACCATGGTCATTCTAATATATTCTAAGGTTTAAAGAATAACATGAGTGTTAGATTTATAGAAAGACTTACCTTGAAGGAGGAAATCATTGGAAAACTGAAGAAATCGCCCCTCACTTGCCCTAGCCTAACTTTGGACAAGTTTTTGAATTAAAATAACATTTTTCTTATCTGAAAAATTTATTTAATTATGTGTATCTCATTGTGGTGGCCCCGCTATGGCATAATAACAACGACAAGGCTTTTAGCAATCGAATTTCTTCTGATTAAAAACCAATTTTTTGTAGTGTTTTGTTTTATCTTTTTATATTTGAACAAAACATCTTGAGTGTATATTATTTAAGCCCCTACATGAGCAAATAATCATAATTCACAATTTTAACCACTCAAGCTCATGCTATGATCCTATTCATAAAAATGTTTACCTACCTAACCCAGTCTAGAAGAAGAGTAAGCCAACCTACCTCAAAAGTCGAGACTTCACCCGAACCACTCTACTAGTGCTTTTTTGCTCAAATGCTAACTCTGAAATAATTCCTCACTATCAAGATTGAAAAATATTCATTAAAAAGCTCCAACACAACCCATATTGCTAAGGTTAGGAACCAAGATTAAAATCTTCCAAAAATCTCTCCAAAATTAAGAAATTCAAAATAAAAATTTTATTTTTAACAATCAAGTTCTACAAGTAAAAAGGAGTTTGTCATTGAAAAACCCCATTCTAGCTGAGTAAAAAATAAGTTTGAAATCAAAGAATTACTAAATTTACTTGGAGAAAAAAAATCCAAAGTCCACATTTGAAATCTTGTTTCTAATGACTTTTGAAAGAAGAAATTAGTAGGAATTGATAAAAGAGGGGGAAAAAAAAAAGCTTATCCCCAAACATATTCCTCAAGAAATTTAGTTTACTCCAATAATTGTCTCTCCTAAGCTCCAACTAATTGAAATAGTGGAAATGGGAAGAATTTTAGATATTGACACTGTTTAGTTTTATTTTACTAATTATGACCGCATGACATTAATTCGTGCAACTAGGGATGATAAATGGGCGGGTTGGACTAAAATTGAAGAAGTTAAAATGAGATATATTAAATATCGGGTTGGGTCATGATCCGTCTAAAATTATTTTGGTGTAAATTGGGTTGGGTTAAGTTCGGCTAAAAGTGAATTGGGTCATGACCCGCTAATTGACATGCTTATTCAAAGCAAAATTTCATAGCGATACAACACAATATTAAGTAATCACTTTCAACAAATTTAAAACATTAATAATTTTGGGCCCAACACATAATTATTAATACTAAACCCTCCTATTATTGTTTCTAAATCATATTGATTTAGTATTGTGTTGAGCTCAAGTGAGAATCTTATTGTTCTCAGCTCAGAATTATTTTTAAAATAGGTTAAAAATTGTATTGGTTTCCATCAATCTCGGATGGAGTCAAAGATTCACTATTTTTTGGCTTTGGGGTATGATGGAATAAAGCAAAATGACTCTTTAACTGTCTGCGCTTCTTTCAATTGTGAAGTAGCAGTTAGTCAATGCAACTTTCGACGCTCATCATGGGTCATCCAGAAACAGTCACTCTATGTTTTTAAACACAGGGGTCAGGCTACGTACATCCGACCCCCTTACCACACAATGGGCGGGAGCCTTTGAGGCAATGGGGTAATGTTGTTGTTGGTTAAAAATTGTATTGGGCTGAAAATTAGCCCAATTCTAAATCATACTGAACTCAACCCATAAAATTATGGATGGGTTGCTTAGGTTTAGGCTTATTTTTCCACCTCTACCTGCAACCATGGAGACCCTACTGTAATACATTACTAATCTCATCCACCAAGTTGTGATTGTTAAGCACATACATTTTCATAATCCACCAGGTTGTAATTGTGATTGTGGTGATGATTAAGCATGATGATGATATTGATGGAATGTGATGGTCCGGTGAGTCTTTATAATTGAACTCAATTGATTAGTCTAGATTGATAGTTTTCATGCTCCAAGCCTACACCCTAGACGTAACTAGCACTCAGAACCATTGTTGGTCTCAAGCATACCACTTGGCCTGACTACTTACTCAGCTGAAGACTTAAACAATCATGGAAAGGCTTCAAAAGCAACAAGTTAAGATCATAAATTGTCTGCATAAACCAAAATGTAAAGGATCTCAACCAATAACTGAAATAAACATGGACTGAAGTACTTGACCCATAGTCTATAGAACCCCTAACTAGAACAATCTGAAAGGTCTACCGCGACAGCCCCCAAAGTAGTCAGAATTGAAATAAATGCTAAAAGAAAAAGAAATAACTTCAAGAGCCTCTGACTGAGAAAAAGCCTCACCAATGAATGGATGATGTCTGGTCCTCAACGAAGTGGTTTCTAAGGAGCTTTATCACCTGCGTCTGCATTATAAAACGATGTAGGTCCTAAGGATGTCAATACATAGAATGTACAATATGTAAGATGGCCAAAACAAAAACTCAGGGTAATGCAACATTTCAAAGTACATAATCATATCTTAAAATAGAATAATATAAAGGATATATACTCTGTATGCTGAAAATAAACATGCTAGAACCAAATATACTGAAATTCTATATAAAAACATAACTTGCTTTAACTTGGGGAGTTTCTCTAACCGACAACCACCACTATGAGCTTTGTGGTGATACAAAGTCTTGTCCATGCTACCAGAGTCGTCCCGTACTTTGTTGGGGTAGGGGACGAAAGATTAGGGGAGTGGATCTATCCCTAACTGGGCCATATCAGTGGCATGTGAGGAGTTGTACCTAGGTGCACTCCTTTCGATATTGGCTATGTAGTTTATGAATTCAAGTTATTAATTCTACTTTCACTCATTTTGGTGTTCAATACAACTCCTAACATACTTATATATGGCTCATATCTTTAAGAAATAGAATTTCTCAATATATCTTTGGTCTTCTGGGAACTTAGGCCAACTTAGCTGGTTTAACTTTCTCATTTGGACTCTTTAGATTAAGTGTAACTAGTATCTCCTCAAGTTTTTAAATGCTAGGTTATTCAACTACAGTGCGAAAACAATCTCAAAGTACTTCTCAAACTTTACTCAAACTATGTGTATGCTAGTCTTTCTTCTTCTTAAAATAAATGCAAGATTCTCAAGAATATATCAATAATAGTAAATCTTATTCAATAGTGTAACTTCATGCTAAAATCGGTAAAAGACATTATTATATATCAAAAGAAGGCATGAACCATCATTTGGATGAACTAACTAATACTAGAGGAAAAATCTTGATTTCACATCGAAACCATGATCTTGAATAAAATTAGGGGATTTTTGATACTAAATAATATTAGACTGACTTTTGCAGAGCCATACATCCTAGAGGATTGAGTTCTTGGAAGAACTTGGAAGAATTCGGAAGAATTCTTGGAAGCACTAACTGGTTCTTGGTTTCATGCTTGAATTTGCTTAAACTTGTTCTCACGTTAATGAAGGAATGAAGGCGTTTTTATGAGTTAATCGAGTAAAAACCGACCAATTAAGGTTTAAGTAGGGTAGGAAAGGTCAAAATTGCCCCTCCTTAAAAAAGCAAAAATTGCTGCAAAACAGTATGTACGCATCGCGCCAGGGGTGCGGACATGTGTATTTTGCTTAATACAGCATGTCCGCGTCAAGCCAGAGGTGCGAACATGTGTATTTCACCTTTTTTTGCGAAATTCTCTTCTGGTCGAAATTTGGAGAAAATTCCTAAGTGTGGCTCCGAGTCCCAGGCGCGTCGCGCCCTGGCTGCGAAACCTCACTTTCAAAATTAATTAGCAAAATTTTTAATTTGCCTCGGTTGCTTAAAATTTGTGTCGAGATCATTTTCCCACTAAATTTTTTGCTTTGATGATAAACCTGATCTCGGATTTGCAAATGAAGCATGGGAAGACGCGTTACGCTCATGGTCGATTCTAGGGGTATTTTGGTCTTTTCACCAAGTGTCACAATATCTCCCTCTTGGGATCATTCTTCCTCGAATGATAATGGGGTGAACAAAAATTAGCTCAAATCACATAATTGCCGAACTTAACAAACATAAATCTTTGAGATAAATTATGAAAATTTACCTTCAAGATCGTCATTTAGACCAACGAACAAGTGTGGATACTTGGCTCGCATATCTTCCTCTGCTTCCCATGTACCTTTTTCAACGAATTGATTCTTCCACTAAACTTTTACTAAAGCAATCTCGATCTAGTATTTGCATCGGGATCTCTTCATAAAATAAATTATCTTCAATTCCCACACTTTCAATAGGGACAACTAAAGAAGGGTCTCCTAAGTATTTCTAAGTATAGAAATGTGAAATACCGGGTGTATAGCACTCAACTCTACTGGTAGCTCCAACTCGTTAGCTACAACAAAACCTTTTCAAAATCTAGTAAGGGCCAATATATCGTGGACTAAGTTTCCCCTTTTTCCCAAATCACATAACTCCCTTCATCGGCATACCTTTAGGTACACCCAATCACCCACCTCAAATTCCTAGTCTTTCCTCCTAACATCAGTGTATGACTTTTGCCGACTTTGGGTTGTCTTTAGCCTTTCTTGGATAACCTTCACCTTTTCCATAGCCTAGTGGACTGGCCCCCTTCAAACCACCCAATGAGTGATCTACCCCTTCTCCCATAAAAAGCCTCATATGGGGTCATCTGTATGCTAGCCTGGAAGCTGTTATTGTACGAAAACTCAATCAAGGGTAAGTGATCATCCAGTTACCTTTAAAGTCTATCATGCATGCCCTTTACATATCTTTAAGGGTATGTATGGTTTGCTCCGCTTGCCCTTCAGTCTGTGGATAAAAAGTTATACTAAGATTTATCTTTGTACCAAGATTTTTCTAAAAGGACTTCCAAAACTATGCTGTGAACTGAGCTCCTCTATCTAAAATGATGTATACAGGGACCCCGTGTAGCCTAACAATCTCCTTAAGATAAAGTCTGACATACTCCTCAGTTGTATCAGTCATCTTGACTGGTAGAAAGTGAGCTGATTTGATCATTCTGTCTACTATAAGCCATATCGAATCATGTTGTATAAGGGATCGAGGTAAATCTATTATAAAGTCCATGTTAATCATCTCCCACTTCCATTTGGAATTTCAATGTTTTGGGCCACACCACAAGGCCTTTGGTGCTCTACCTTAACTTGTTGGCAATTCGGGCATCTAGACAGGAACTCTGCGATTTCCTTCTTCATGCCACCCCACCAATAGACTTCCCGTAAATCTCTATATATCTTTGTTGCACCAGGTTGAATAAAGTATTTGGCATTATGAGCTTCTGCTAATATCTTATCTCTAAGGCTGTCAACACTTGGCACACATAACCTGCCTTGGAACCTCAACACTGCATCTCCCCCTTTGGGAAACACTAATACTTTCTGTTTCTGAACATCTTCTTTCAATTAGAGGAGGATAGGATCCCTGTCTTGCTTTTCTTTCACCTCACTACTAAGGATGACTCTGCCCCATTTCTGATAATGGCACCACCTTCATCGGAATCTTTAATATGCATCCTCAAACGGGCTAGTCTACACACCTTTTTAGCTAATTCTTTCTTTCCGTCCTCAACGTGAGCAGTGCTTCCCATGGTCGGCCTGCTAAGAGCATCAGGAACTATATTAGTTTTACCTGGATGATAGAGGATGCTCATGTCATAGTCTTTCAGCAGCTCCAACCACCTTCTCTGCCTCAAATTCAACTTCTTCTGACTGAATACATAGTGCAAACTCTTGTGGTCCGTGAATACATCCATGTGCCCACCATAAAGATAGTTTCGCAAGATTTTTAAAGCATACACCACTGCAAAAGCTCAAGTTCATGAGTTGGGTAGTTTTTCTCATAGGTTTTAAGCTATCTGGAGGCATATGCTATCACCTTGCCTTTTTGCATCAATACACATCCCAACCCAACTCTAGAAGCATCACAATATACCACAAAGTCATCAGTTCCTCGAGTAAGGATAAGACCAGGGCTGCGGTCAGCCTAGGTTTTAACTTTTGAAAACTCTTCTTACAAGCTTCTGACCATACAAACTTAACCCTCTTCTGAGTCAGCTTTGTCAAATGAGCTGAGATAGAAGAAAATTCCTCTACGAACCGTTTGTAGTACCCCGCCAAACCCAAGAAACTTCTTATCTCTATTGGAATTGTGGGCCTTGGCCAAACCTTTAATGCCTCAATCTTTTGGGAATCGACCTGAATACCTTCACCAGACATAATGTGCCCTAGAAATGCCACATATGCCAACCAGAACTCACACTTAGAAAATTTGGCATACAACTGCTGGTCCTTAAGGTTTTGAAGGATAATTCTCAGATAGCCAGCATGCTCCTCCTTGCTATGAGTAGATCAAAATGTCATCCATGAACACAATAACAAACATGTCTAGATACGACCTCAGCATCCTATTCATAAGATCCATGAAAGTTGCTGGTGCATTTGCAAATCCAAAAGACATGACCAAGAACTCATAATGGCCATGCGGGTTCTGAAAGTAATCTTAGGAATGTCTCTCTCTCTCTCTAACTTTAACATGATGATACCCAAATCTGAGGTCTATTTTGGAGAAACAAGTACCACCCTGAAGTTGGTCGAATAAGTCATCAATTCTAGGAAAAAGGCACTTGTTCTTTATGGTGACCTTATTTAACTGATGGTAATCTATGCACATACGAAGAGAACCTTCCTTCTTATATGTGAAGATCGAGGACTGGAACACCCCAAGGTGAGACATTTGGTCTAATGAAACCCTTATCTAAGAGATCTTTCAGTTGCAATTAACCCTTTTAGCTCCAAAGGAGCCATATGGTATGGATGAATGGATGGAGGCTGAGTATCTGGAAGAGTGTCTATCCCAAAGACTATCTCCATATTAGGATGGACTCCGGGAAGATCCTCAGGAAAGACTTCTGGTAACTCATTCACAATCGGGACAAAGTGAAGAGATGATGCCTCGGCACAAGAGTCATAAAGTCTAACTAGGTGGTATATGTACCCTTTAGAAATTAACTTTTAGGTTTTGAGATTTGAGACAAACTGACCCTTGGGAAAAACTATGCTACTCTTCCATTCTAGGATTATTTCATTAAGAAACTGAAACTTGATTACTCTAGTTCTACAATCTACAGAAGCATAACTGGTATGTAGCCAGTCTATGACTAGGGAGACATCGAAATCTACCATGTCTAACTCAACCAAATCAGCTATAATAGTCTTATAGTAAACTGAGACTGGACAGCCCCTATAAATTCTTTGGGCTAGAATAGACTCTCCCATAGGACTGGAAACACCAAAAGGCACAAGAAGACATTCTGGACTAACTCCAAACTTCATAGTTACATAGGGAGTCACAAATGACAATGTGGCACCTAGGTCTACATAGACATCATAAGTAAAGATTTTGAGCATACCGGTAACCACATCTGGTGAGTTCTCCTGCTCCTGTCTGGTGGCTATGGCATATAAGCAGTTTCTGCCCCTGCATGCTCCTGATATAGTGCCCCTCTAAGGTGGCTTACCCTGTGGTGTTGAAGAAACAAACTGTGATCTATTGTCTCTCACATTCTGCCTTCCCATAGGACAATCCTTCAAGAAGTATACCACCTGACCACATTTGAAGCATCCATTTGTGCCTATAAGGAACTCTTCAGGATAAGAACTACCACACTTCCCGCAAGTAGGGTAATGGTTCAATCCTTGACAGATGCGGCCCTGTGATTGGCTGCCCGAAAACCTGCGGTTCTGTGATTCCTTCTCATTCTTGACCCTCGGTACAGGTGCACTAGCAGATGAAGGTGCTGGTCTAGATATCTTAGGCTAAAGGATGAGTGATTTCCACCTCCAGCCCCTCTCTTACTTATTTCCTAGCCTGAGATCTTAGCCCTCTTACTCTTGAACTCTTCCCTATCTTGCATTTTCTCCTCCTCTTCCTGCTACATGTACGTCATCAAGTGGGCTATGTCCATGGCCCCTATCAACATAGCATTTCTTCCCTCTCTTAGTCATCCAAGAGAGTCCTCACACGAATAAGTCCATCTTAGTGCGCATGTTTGTCAATATGGCTGCAGCATAACGAGACAGATAGGTAAACTTGAGGTTTGTACTCCTGCACAATCCTATTCTCTTTCTTCAGATTTAGGAATTCCCTTACCTTAGCCTGCAACATCTCTCTGGGAAAGTATTTTCCCAGAAAGGCCTCCTCAAACACTGCCCAACTAACAGTTGGCATCCCATCTGCCCTGCTTCCTCTCCACTGATCAAACCAGAGTCTAGTTACCCCTTTGAGCTGGTAGGCAGCCAGCTCAACCATGTGTCGCAAATAAGCATAACTTGGAACACCTTCTGGAGCTCCTCGATAAAATTCTCAGGATCCTCCTTCATATTAGACCCCATAAATTTAGGTGGGTTCATTCTCAGTACTCACGAACTCTAGCGATATCCGACCCGTCATTCCTACCATCTCCCTGGTGACCTCCCTGGGTAGTGACCGCCTGATCCAAAGTCTGGATGGCCTGGTGGAGTACTGCATTGGAGATATCTGCCGGCTGCGGCTGCTCAACAAGAATAGTTGGACCTCTAGGTCCCTCATGAACTAGGCCAGGCTGGTTTGCATTTCTCCTAGCTGGACCCTTCTACCCCTTACGGGTCCATCGGCTCTGCATGGAGGCATGATCTGAAAAGTATGACGTGAACACATGAGTTTGAGGGGGACTTAACAGAGGTAAACTCTTAAGCACGAGACAAAGAATACTTCCTAATGCTCTGTAGCCTCCCTATTATAGATGTGGTGTGCTTCATTCTCATAATACAAACTCTAATATACATGGTTTCATAGAATCTCTAAGACTCTTGAACTCTGTGCTCTGATAGCAATTAGTTAATTTCATCCAAATGTTGGTTCATGCCTTCTTTTGATATATAGAATCATGTCTTTTACCGATTTTAGCATGAAGTTACACTATTGAACAAGATTTACTGTTATTGATATATTCTTGAGAATCTTTCATTTATTTCAAGAAAAAGAAATACTAGTATATGCATAGTTTGAGTCAAGTTTGAGAAGTACTTTAAGATTGTTTTCGCACTGTAGTTGAATAACCCAGCATGTTTTAAAAACTTGAGAAAATACTAGTTGTAATTACGCTAAAGAGTCCAGATGAGAAAGTTAAACCAGCGAAATTGGGCTAAGTTCCCGGAAGACCAAAGATATATAGAGAAGTTCTATTTCTTAAAAATATGAGCTATATATAAGTATTTTAGGAGTAGTATTGAGCATTGATATGAGTAAGAGTAGAAATAATAACTTGAACTCATAAACTACGTAGCCAGCTTAGGATAGGATTGTAACTAGGTACAACTCCTCGCATGCCACTGAGATGACCCAGTTTAGGATGGATCCACTCCCCTAGTCTTTCGTCCCCTACCCCGACAAAGTATGAGATGGCTCTTGCAGCATGGATAAGACGTTATATCACCATAAAACTCATAATATTGGTAAGACGTTGTATCACCAGGAAGTGTCGATCACCGATCAGTTGGTTCGAAGTTGGTGAGGCGGAGTTGATTGGATCCAATGTAATCCAGCAAGTGGTAGACAAAGTGAAACTAATTCGAGAGCGGTTATTAGCAGCTCAAATCCGTCAGAAGTCTTATGCAGATAATCGCCGGAGTTCCAGGTTAGAGATTGGGTATTCCTGAAGGTATCACCCATGAAGGGCGTTATGAGATTTGGTAAGAAAGGGAAGCTCAGCCCAAGGTACATTGGTCCGTATCATATCGTCCGCAGAATAGGCAACGTTGCCTATGAGTTAGAGTTGCCTGCGGATTTGCGGGGAGTTCACCCAGTATTCCATGTTTCCAT
>JAOTQR010077947.1:0-11704 GCA_025774065.1 Solanum ossicruentum
ATTAGTAATTGACATTTAGTAAGTTAATTACGGGGTCCAACACTGATGTAACTCTTTTGGGACCCTTTAGCCTGTGCATCAGATGTGCATATTGAGTGTATATACATTGATTTGGGCCTTCAAAAACCTATATTTGAGCTTCCATGGACCTGTATCTTCCTTATCTCGTGAATTAGGCCGACTCAAAGAGGGAAGTTGGGCCTCCATAGCCCAACGAGGTATAAATGATAGTAGAGGAGCCCATTTAGAACTCCAAAATAATTTACGTGCAACAAAACAAGTAAATACATAAGCAATATAACTCCAAACGCTTAATCAATTCGAACTAAGATAATTATTTACCATGTATTAATAACTAGTAGAGAAGTCATAAATCAAAAATAAAAGAAAATAATATTTTATTATATTTAGGATAAAACTTTTCATCATATAATTAGGATTCATGATGTAATTAGAAGAATTTTTATTTATTTTTCAAACAATTAATATCTTTTCCCCATTTAATTTTTTTTCAAATAATATTTTATTATATTTAGGACAAAATTTTTCATCATAAAATTAGGATTCATGATGAAATTAGAAAAACTTTTATTTATTTTCAAAAAATTAATATCTTTTCTCAATTTAATTTTTTTTAAAAAAAATCATTATTTAGGTTTCATCTTCAATGTGGGAAACTTGTGTTAGTTAAAGGAAAAAAAAGTAAAAACTAAAATTAACCAAACCGTGTTATGTACAAAAAAGGAAAACTTTATTGAAAGTTTTTTCCTTAAATTTGTTTTTTCTTTTTCCCTTTGGACCTTTTCCTTTAATTTTTTTTTTATTTTTGACTAATTTTCTTTTAGTTTATTTTAGTTAGAAAATAATTCTTTGTGTAGGAATTTTTCTTATTTAATTTTCCTTAATTTTTTTTCTTTTTCCCTTTGGACGTTTCCCTTTAATTTTTTTTCTTTTTTGACTAAAATTTTGTTTTAGTCTATTTTAGTTGGAAAATGATTTTTTCTGTAGAGATTTTCTTTTATTTAATTTTTTCTTTAATTCTTTTGGATGTGTTTTCCCTTTTAAATTTTTTTCTTGATTATTTTCCTTTTACACCCAGTCTCTTTTAGTTGGAAAAGGATTTTTGTGTAGGATTTTTTCTTTATTTAATTTTTATTTATTTTAAATATTATTAAAATAGTAATTCAAAAAAAAAATTTAAAGACGATTTTGTCTAAAGCGAAGTCATTTAATGAAGGGTAAAAAATTTAATCAACATTATTAAGGGTCTTCACACTTTTAATATAGTATAGATTAATATATAATATCATTAAAATAATAATATAATAATTAAAAAAATGTGAAAAGATAATTTTTTCTCAATGAAGTTGAATAGTTAGTAGTTACATAATTAATTGATTAAAATTTAATTTTAAAAACTCCTATATATGTTTCAATGTAAATTTAATTACTCTTTCCTTTTTAAATTTGCTATATTACATACTTGTATAAACAAAATATTTGATAATCACAATTTTAGTTAATTTTAAGGTCTTAAATATTTTTCAAAGCCTAATAGTCCTAAATCAAGAGTGAGTTCTAAATAAAAAAATATGATTCAAAAGCAAATCTAGAATTTAAATAAATAAAAGATAAAATAATAAATTAAGAAAGATATAAAAATAACAAAAAATTGAGAGAATAAACTTCTTGAAACATGACTCTATTTGAAAATTATTGTGGATATTATTGTATTATGGTAAAAAGGAATTAATAATTCTTAATGTATAAATTTTTGAAAACTTAACATAAAGTATATGTCAAGCAAAATTAATTTATAGTGGAAAAAGCAATACATGAGACAAACATCTCATTACAAACTTAATAAATATGACGCTCTCCTTTAATAAATTAATTTTTTGCAACTTTTTATCTCCCATTATTTGAAGAAACTTCAACTTTTCGTAAGTTTGTGTATAACATAATTTTTGGGATAGTTCTTATGGCTTCATACACCGCTAGAGGGATATTAAAGTGCTACCCAACATATGCATGTATTATGTCTTTGAGGTAAGGAAAAAAGACGAAGTCCTATTTTGAGTTCTAATTATGATGTAAGTAAAGAAAAGAGATGAACCTTTAATTTTTTCGAATACTTAGTGGCAACATGTCTGTTTCGTCCAGTTTTTCGATAAGAATTTCAACTGAAAACAGATCTGAGAAATTATCAAAAAGAGAATTGTCAATAATTGATTATGTATAACTCATCTTTAGTATTTAAATTTAATAATGGTAACAAATAAAGAAGGCAAAAAGAATGACAATGATGAATACAAAAAGATGACTTAAATCAAACTAAAAGTTATAAAGAAAGCGTAGCAGCAAATCGGATGTTTATAAATAGTTATGTCAATTTTATTATAGATTTAGAATTTGAGTTATACTCTTGTCATATATTTTAATTGCAATTGTAAATCCAAATAAATACAAATGTAAAAGATTTTTATAAAGAAAGGCCACACGGCTTACAAAATTGTAAACTAATAAGAGGACTAAACCTAATGGTAAATGGAACAATTAATTGCACGTAATGGTTAGTTCTTTTCCGATTTTGTTGAAATTCTTTTTTTGCCTATTTTCTAGATATTTTTAAAATACGATTTTATCTAAGCCAGAGTCTTTTAATTAAAGGGAAAAAAATTTAAATAATATTTCTAAGGGCATTCACACTTTTAATAATATAGTATAGATAGATACATTATTAAAAAAGAATAAAAAAAATACCCCTAATATTTATAATACAATTTTATATATGCTATTCGTTAATCTATCAGCTCATAAAAGATTTCAATATTATTTTCAATCTCAAATATCGTTCAATAAAAATCCAACTATATATTTAGACCTTTTAAATTATTGTTTCAAATAATTGCATTTGACTGTTGCCTAATGATGAATGAAATCTCTACAATCAAGTTCTTATATAATGATGGTTGTACTGGTTGACAATGATTTAATTAAGGTAATCTTTTAGTTTAGTTTGATTTTGACTGATATTTACGCTTTTTAATATTGGATGTATATAGATAGACGTTATTTGTGTCACGCCCCGGGAGGGTATCCTAGACGTAACTAGCACTCGGAGACTATTGCTAGCCCCCAAGCGGACCATCTAGTCTCATTGCATTCGTTCAATCAACTCATATGCGGAAGATATATAGAGAACAATAGAATATCAGTGGGCTATCACAATATCTATCATATAAAGTACGAAAAAAGTATCTCGAAAGAAAAGAAATGGGAAATAAGCAATCCCAACATCAACAATCAACTGTCTGTGTCTATGAAGTCTCTATAACTATCCTCTAAGAAGGTATCATAACAGGTCATGGCTACCACAATTAAGAATAAAAGACATCAAAATAGATAATAAAAAATAAATATTCCTCCAACAGTAGGGAAGGACTCACCAAGTCTCTGTCTGGATATCCGTGAACCTCAACGATTAGGCTGCTGAAGTCCTATGTCTACAGAATCTGCATCATAAAATGATGTACCGCCAAAAGGGCGTTAGTATGTGGAATGTACTGTATGTAAAACGAGTTAAAGTAAATGATAATAGCTCATCAAACTCAACCTCAACTGTGGATGTGGATAAGGAATAGAACTTTGTCACATTACCATCGATTCAGACTCATACTATCACATCAACATCAAAGTACTATCATCATGGGACCTATCCGAGAGTTTCTTGGACCTACACCCACCACCTATGAGCCAGTGATGGTACAACGAAACGATATCATTGCGGCATCCACCCAGTACCTTTCCAGGGAAGCAGGGTATATATTGGGGGGGGGGGGAGAGGGGGGTTATAATAACATCAAGTCCTTTTTTGGGATTAAGGAAACATCCATTCTCATGGTCCAATCCTCTTTTATGCTGCCACATAGTTACCGAGTACGAATAGGAGTCACTCTTACTCATCTTCAGTGCTCAATACTCCTCCGAGGACTCAATATGCTCATCATCTATCAATTTATCAAGAAGTGCCATCACTCATCCCCTACGACCACGAACACTCAGTGTACTCATCATCTATCAACTCAAGGAGTAAAATCATTCCTTCAAAACTAAGGTGCAGTCACATTAGGCTCTAAAAACACTAATTCCAATTAGTTTAGTCATCAATATCCTCATCCCAGGACTCAGACTCTAACAATTTACACATTCAGACAATCAAGGCTCTAGACATTACTCGTAAGTTCATTCTTGAAGTATTAAACAAGGGGAATCATGAAATTTAGGTACACAATAATACGATAATGCATCGAATCAATAAATACAGGTATGATAATCATCAAGTTGAGACAATATATGGAAATTAAAGCTAATGTTCAAGAAATAAAGAGAATGTCCAAGAAGTTCTTCAAGAATCACTACTCAAGACCCATCAACTATCAATTTTCAATCTACCACATATATTGGGGCATATGGAAGAACATTTCCATGCTCTGAGTAGACTTTACATACCTGAAATGAGGAATAGTCAAGTGTTCCTCCAAGAATTCACTCCCGAACTTGAAACCCTCTACTCTCTGTTCTTCTTTCTCTCAGGAACTCTCATTTAGACTTAGAAAAAATGAGTTTGTAAAACCCTTTTGTACGAATTTAATACTTAAAACATGTTTTGGGACTTAAAAATGGGTTGAGATTGACCAAAATACCCTTCTTGTAATTAAAAGAAAAAGTCTAAAAATATGTACACTGGTCATATTCGATTTTTTCGTAAATTTTCAAATCCCCTCGAAAACTTAAAAAAATAATAAGTATTGATGCGCATCCTGTCTACGTCGCACCAAGGACGTGGACAGACACTGTCTCAAAATTAATTAGCGTAAAATTATTTTTCGCTCTAGTTGCTCTTACTAGTCGAGATCATTTTTTGACTTGATTTTCTGTGTTGATTGAAAATCTGGTCTCAGATTTTCCATCGGAGCTTTGGAAGATGTGTTATGTGCAGGATTACATTTTACAGGCGTTTCGATAATTTCACATGGTGTTACATCGTATCCATCTTGGGATTATTCATCCTTGAATAATGACTAGGAACAGAATAAAGCATGAATGACCTCAAAACTCATCTCATTCCTTCCTTGGGAACACTCGGGCTCTCACTATCCCTCACCTATCTATTTCTGTCTTATACTCAGGAATATAATAAGATAATTGCATCAACTCAATGGAAGGAGACATTTAATAATGTAAACGATAAGGACATTTACCTTCAACATCATCATCATTTGGCACGAATAGGTGCAGGTATTTGAGTTTCATTGCTTCCTCAATTTACCACGTAGCTTTCTCAACAAATTGATTCCTCCATAGGACTTTAATGGAGGCTATCTCTTTATTCCTCTACTTACAAACTTGTCGGTCAAGGATCTGGACTGAAATTTCTTCATAAGATAGACTATCCTTCACTCCCATACTCTCAACAGGAATTGCTAAGGCAGGATCCCCCAAGCACTTTTTTAGCATCGACACATGGAACACCTAGTGAACTCCATCTAGCTCGGAAGGTAAGTCTAACTCATAAGCAACCTTCCCAATTCTTCTCACGATCTAGTACGGTCCGATGTAACATGTACTCAACTTCCCCTTCTTACCAAACCTCATAGCATCCTTCATGGGTAACACTTTTAAGTACACCCAATCATCCACCTCAAATTCCAAGTCTCTTCTTCTCACATCCGTATATGACTTATGATGACTTTGGGCTATGTTCAACCTCTCACTGATGACATTAACCTTCACCATAGGCTAGTGGACAAGATCTAGTCTGATCAACTCTGCTTTACTAACCTCAAACCAACGAATCGATGATCTACATCTCCTCCCGTATAATGCCTCATAAGGGGCCATCTGAATGCTGGAGTGACAGTTATCATTGTACACGAACTCGATCAATAGTAGATGATCATCCCAATTTCCTTTGAAGCTGATGACATATGCCCTTAACATATCCTCCAAGGTCTGAATGGTGCACTCTGCCTATCCATCTATTTGAGGATGAAAAGTTGTGCTCAAATTCACTTTCGTATCCAATCCCTTCTGGAAAGATCTCCAAAATTGAGAGATGAATTAAGCTCCTCTATCCGAGATGATGGACAAGGGAACCCATGCAACCTCACAATCTCATGAATATATAGTCATGCATACTCCTCAACTGTATTAATTGTCTTAACTGCCAAAAAGTAGGTTGTTTTGTCATCCGGTCAACAATCACTCATATCGAATAATGTTGCTTTCTTGATCTTGGTAAACCAGTAATGAAATCCATATTGATCATCTCTCACTTCCATTCAGAAATTTCAAAGTTCTGAGCTAATCCACACGGTTTCTGATGTTCCACCTTAACCAGTTGACAATTGGGGCACTGAGAGACAAACTCCGAAATGTCTTTCTTCATCCCATTCCACCAATAGACTTCTCTCAAGTTGTGGTACATCTTGGTGGAACCAGGATGGATGGAATATTCTGAGTTATGAGCCTCAACCATGATCCTGTCTCGTACCCCATCAACATCGGGCACACATAATCTACTCTGGTATCTCAACACCCCATCTCCCCCTTTGGAGAAAACCACCACCTTTTGCTTGTGAACCGCTTCTTTCAATTGGAATAAAATGAGGTTTTGGTCTTGCTTTTACTTCACTTCTAACACTAAGGATGAAGCAGACTTATTCTGAACATTGACCTCGCCTTTATTCTTCTCCTCAAGTTGCACTCCCAGTCGAGCTAACCTATGCACTTCCTTAGCTAGTTCTCTCTTTCTTTCCTCCACATGGGCAGTGCTACCTATAGACATCCTGCTAAGAGCATCGAAAATAATGTTAGTCTTACTTGAGTATTAGAGAATGTTCATATCATAATCCTTGATCAACTCCAGTGATCTCCTCTACCGCAGGTTGAGCTCTTTCTGGCAGAACACATACTACAAGCTCTTGTAATAAGTGAACACGTCCACATGCACTCCATACAAGTAGTGACACCAGATTTTAAGTGTGAAAACTACTGCTGCCAACTAAAGATCATGAGTCGGATAGTTCTTCTCATGGATCTTAAGCTGCCTGGAAGCATAAGCTATGATCTTCCCTCTCTGCATAAGCACACAACCCAATCGCACTCGGGATGCACCACAATATATCACGAAGTCCCCTGTCTCGTCTGGCAAGGTTAACAATGGTACTGTATCTAGTCTTCAACTCCTGAAAACTCCTTTCACATGCCTCAAACTACTGAAACTTGGCTTCTTTTGAGTTATCTTAGTCAACGGGGCTGACAAAGATGAGAAGCCTTCAACAAATCTGCGATAGTAGCCTGCTAAACCCACAAAACTTCTTATTTCTATTAGAGAAGTTGGTATTGGCCAATTCTTAATCACTTTAATTTTCTGTGTATCTACTCGAATACTATCTTAGAAACAACATGGCTACAAGAAGGCCACAGACTTGAGCAAAAACTTACACTTTGAGAATTTTGCATACAACTCATGATCTTTGAGTGTTTGCAAAACCACTCTAAGGTGATTAGCATGCTCCTCCTCATCCTTAGAATATACCAGGATATCATTGATAAACACAATCATGAACATATCAAGATATGGTGTGAATACCCTGTTCATCAAATCCATGAAAGTTGCAGGTGCATTTGTCAAACTGAAGAACATGACCAAGAACTCAAAGTGGTCATACCATATCCTAAAGGCAGTCTTTGGGATACCATTTTCCCTCACCTTCAATTGATGATAACTCGATCTAAGGTCTATCTTGGAGAAACACGTAGCACCCTGAAGTTGGTCAAATAGACCATCTATCCTGGGAAGAGGATATTTGTTCTTTATAGTGACTTTATTCAGCTGTCGGTAGTCTATACACATTCTGAGAGACCCATCTTTCTTACACATGAATAGGACAGGACCAAGGTGAGACACTAGTCCTAATGAACCCTTTCTCTAGCATGTCTTTCAACTGTTCTTTCAATTCTTTCAACTCTAGGGGGGCCATTCTATAAGGTGGAATTGAGATAAGTTGGGAAGAAAATCAATCCCAAAGTCAATCTCTTTATCAGGAGGGAATCCAGGTCGGTCATCAGGAAACACCTCAGGAAACTCATTTACAATAGGGACTGACTGAAGAGTAGATGATTCAATATCATTAGACTTGACTCACACAAGGTGGTAAACGCAATATTTGGAGATCAACTTTCTAGCTCTAAGGTAAAAGATAAATTTTTCCTTAGCGGCAACAAAACTCTCTCTCTACTCTAAGACAGGGTCATTAGGAAATTGAAACTTAACAATCTGGGTTCTACAGTCAACAGAAGCATAACAAGCATGAAGCCAATCCATGCCAGGTATCACATCAAAGTCAACCATCTCTAATTCTACCAAGTCAGGTAAGGTATCTCTGTGATAATTAGACACTACACAATCCCTGTACATTCTTTATAGCTAAGATAGGCTCATTAATAGGAATAGAAACGACAAAAGATTCAAGCAAACACTCTGCAAGAGACCCAAACTATTTAGCCACAAAAGGGGTCACAAAAGAAATGGTGACACCTGGATCAAGCAATGCATAACAATCTAACGAAAATACTTGAAGCATACCTATGACAACATCTAGTGCAACCTCCTTCTCCTTTCGATTACCCATAGCATAAAGGTGGTTCATCCCGCCTCCTATACCAGTAGTGGTGTTACCCCTCTGCTAACTGCCAACTGGGGATGCTGTAGAGGATTGTACCCTATTACTCTCTTCACCTTGTCTTCTCTTCAAGCACTCATGTAGAAAATGACCAGCCTACCCACATAGGAAGCAAGCATCCATACCCTTACGACACCTTCCCATATGGAGCTTCCCACAATTGCCACAGGGTGGCTTTTCCTTCAGGCCCTAGGTCACACTGGCTTGAGATTGAGCGCCCTGAGCCCTAGAATTCTGGAATCCGTGTGACTTTTGATCATACCTATTTGGCTGCACGAGTGCACTCGCTACCGAAGGTGCATGATAAGATGATCTCTTTTGGAAGTAGGACTTGTCGCCTTTATTCTGCCTCTTCTGGCTAGGCTCGTTGATTTTGTCTTCCTGTTCATCTACTTCTCTTTATCTTTCCTCTTATCCTCCTTTATCTGCTGGGCATACACCATAATTCTGGAGATGTTCATCCCAGGAACCAATAAAGCCACCTTATATTCTTTTTGCACATATCCGCCCAGATAAAACACGAACTTCCTCATCCTCGCCCTCATGTCTGCCACCATCTCTGGAGCATACCTGGACAGCTTGATGAACTTGAGGTTGTACTCTTTCAGGGTGATTGCTCCCTGCTTCAAATTCACAAATTCATCCACCTTCACCTCCCTCAACTCCTGAGGAAAGAAGTGGCCAAGGAAGGTTGCCTCAAACTCCTCCCAGGCTGCAGGCTCCACACTCTCACCTCTACTCTTCTCCCACTAATTGTACCATACATTAGCAACATCATTCAGTTCGTAGGAGGCTAGCTCAACTCCTTCAATCTCATCAGCGTGCATCGTCTTCAGAACATTATACATCTCACTAATAAAGTTCTCTAGGTCCTCTTCCACCTTTGACCCTATATACACTAGCGGGTTCATCCTTAGGAATTCTCTAAGTCAGGTTGCAACCGAGGGCTCTTGTGAGCTAGAGCTAGGAGCTTGCATACCCTGACTGTCTCCTTGGGAGGCCACCAACTGGGTCAGCATATGGTGATGGCTCCCCTATATTATGCCTCGATAGTGGGAGCTAGCTAGGGCTAAGCCGGGGGTGCCTGTGGGACCTCAGCAGTCCTAGCGAGGCATCCCCGTTTCCTAGCCTCTAAATGACTAGGGACCTTTGGTTGAGCATTCGCAGCAGCTGGGGCTGGGGCATCTCTCTGAGCGGTTGTTCTCTTTGGCAGCATTTTTTGTAAACGTATAACGCACGAGTTAAAATTAGATTTCCATACAATTAAACTCTATCGCACGAATTCAGATCATCAAAGAAGGGTAACTTTTCCTAATATCCTATAGCCTCCTGCTTATGAAGTGTGGTGCACAACATACCTATAAACAAGACTTTACTAAACACAGCTTCATAGACTCCTTAGCATACTCGAACTCTGTTCTCTCATACCAATTTTGTCACGCCCTGAGAAGGTACCCTAGATGTAATTGGCACTCGGAGGCTAGCCCCCAAGCGGACCACCTAGTCTCGTTGCATTCTTTCAATCAACTCATATGCAGAAGATATATAGAGAATAATAAAATATCAATAGGCTATCACAATATCCATCATATAAAGTATGAAAGAAGTATCCAATAGAAAAGAAATAGGAAATAAGCAATCTCGACATCAACAATCAACTGTCTGCGTATATGAAGCCTCTATAACTATCCTCTAAGAAGGTACCAACAAGACATGACTACCACAATCAAGAACAAAAGACATCAAAATAGATAATAAAGAATAAATATGTCCTCCGAAAGCAGGAAGGACTCATCAAGTCTCTGTCTGGAAATCTGTGAACTTCAATGATTAGGCCGCTGAAGTCCTCTGTCTGTAGAATCTGCATCATAAAATGATGTAGTGCCAAAGGGGCGTTAGTACGTAGAATGTACAGTATGTAAAATGGGCTAAAGTAAACGATAACAACTCATCAAACTCAACCTTAACTCAGGGTAAAGAATAGAACTCTATCACATCACCATTCATCCAGACTCACACTATCACATCAACATCAGAGTACTATCATTATGGGACCTATTTGGGAGTTTCCTGGACTTAGACCCACCACCTATGAGCCGCTAATGGTACAACAAAATAATGTCATTCTGACATCCGCCAAGTACCTTAGCGGGGTAGCAAGGCGTACATCGGGGGGGGGGGGGTTATAATAACATCAAGTCCTCTTTGGGACTAAGGAAACATCCATTCTCACGATCCAATTCTCTTCTACGCTGGCCACATAGTTACTAAGTATGAGTGAGACTCACTCTTACTCATATTCGGTGCTCAATACTCCTCCCAAGACTCAATATGCTCATAAGTCTATCAATTCATCAAGAAGTGCCATCACTCAGCCCCTATGGCCAAGAACACTCAGTGTACTCATCATCTATCAACTCAACGAGTAAGATCATTCCTTCAAAACTAAGGTGCAATCACATTAGGCTCTAAGAACACTAATTCCATATTCAAAATTAAAAAAAAAATATTAATATCAACTAAAGTCAAATTAATTTTTTTTATATATTATGCATTTAATATATACTTAATAGAGAGTTATCAAAATCAAGAAACTTACAAAGTAATGGAGAAGTGGAATGATTTTGATTGACATTATGTTTTTAATATATAGCCAAAAAGAACGAGAGAGAGAGATAGTTATCATATGTATTAAGTTTTCGCACGAAATTCAAAAATTAAAAATGAATGTTTAATTTAAAATTTATGAGTTTTTAATAATCTCAAAATAAAAAAAGAACTTGTTTATATGTGCTCAAGTGGAATCAAATTATATAAATTTACTTTTTAAAAAAAACAATTCACACTGAATACCTTATATTTTTTTTAATAAAAAATTAAGAATCAAATCATACAGAACTATTTTATACAACTATCTCATATATTTTTTATAAAAAAATTATTTTCACAACTCA
>JAOTQR010077948.1:0-44129 GCA_025774065.1 Solanum ossicruentum
ATATTTCTTAGATTTTCTTTAAACTTTTGATGCAAAAATTGGGTACCCTCAAAATTTTTGAGGTTGTGAATATTGATGCATTCATACATTTGTGAGTATCTAGCAATGATTGTTCTGATATTGTGAAGTCAAGTTGAGACTGAAAGCATGACCTGTGAGTGTATACCTGATTGTGGATGCAATTGCCATGTGTGTTGTGACCTTATTTTGCTACATTCATGCATCTTGTATGGACTCGGAACTAGCCTTGTTACTCATGTTGGTTTTGTGATGTGGTGGATATAGAAGGGATATTAGGCTTTTATTCCTTGAGTGAAACCACTTTTAGTCTAAATGATCCACCAAATGATCAAGTGTATCCGTTGTCCCAAACTTTTGAGCTTATCATGTACTCATTCATTCTTGATACCTTGCTAGCTTAACCTTCTTTGATGAACTGCTTTGATATTGGCCCTGGTCTATCCTTGAACATATGAACCTTGATTGAGGCCAACTGCTTATGTTGAGGGTGGCTGCAGTTAGTGGCCTTGGTTTGAGGCATAGATATTGTGTACTTTACCTGAGGCTAAAAGCCTAAGCTGAGGGTGGCCCTTATTCTAGAAAAGTAATAATAATAAGGTGGTTAGTTGGGAAATCAAGAAAGAAATGAAACCATGAATTGATTGAAGAAAAAGAAATGAAAAGTACCTTGAGCTGAGGAAAAAGTAGCAAAAATGTGTTTGAAATCAAGGCTCAGCTGAAAAAGAGAAAGAAAGCACTTAAGAATAGTTCAAAACAGGAGAATAAGGGTGCATTTGTTTAAAAAGCGGTGGATTATAAAAGCAAAAAGTGTTGGTAAACATGGTTCAAGGATAACTTTAGTCACTATTTGCCCAAAATACCTCACCAAAGCACCCTAAATAGATGTTATAAGCCTATAAGTCCTAAAGTTATCCACCTCAGCTTTATTACCAAGCAAGAAAAATGAGTACAAGGGCAAGCTTATGGTGTTAGTCAATGTGTATGAATTTCAATTGTGAGAGTGAGAATGTTTATTTAGTCCCTAATTTTTGAATGTTCTTGAGTGAATATAAGGGATTTCTTTCAAGTGAGGGCATTTGCACTACTTGATTAGCATATGACTATACCAGTGATTGTGGATGGTTGATGCTCCTTAGCTTAGCATAGTTAGATTACCAGGTCTCTCATGATGTACTAGTTTGCTTAATAACTTGGCAACCCTGTTTTGAAAGTATTAGCTGGGTACCTGAACAAATGAGTTGTTTTATATGCCATTGTTATAGCTGCTATTTATTTCTCTTTGTCTACATAGATTGATTAGTCACTTGACGAAAAGCAACAATTCTAAGTAGAGGGAGTTGTTGTGCTATCAAATTATAGCATATTTGGTGCCTAAAATGAGGGATTGTGTGGTTGCTTAAAGCGACTTTTAAGTTTTTTGATGTTTATTTGTGGTAGTCTTGCAGAAAAATTAGGTTGGCACGATTTTGATGAAAAGTTACGGATTTACTAAAGCATAGTCCATATGAGCCCTCCTATGAGTCATAGGTTGTATTAGCAGGAATCATAGACCAAAAATAAAAAATCTGCCAAGTGAAGGTCACCCCTATGAGCCCAGCCTACGAGTCGTAAGACCCACTACGGCTCATATAGGTGGACTCATAGCAAGAATCAGAGAGCCAAGATGATGGAACAAAAATAGAAGAACAAGACTACGAGACCAACATAAGAGTCATGGCTCGAGTAATGACTCATACCTATGCATTGTACCAGTTCAATCCAAAGTCCCAAGAATAAGATACGAGACCCCAACTACGACTCGTAGGCCAACCTACGAGTCGTAACTGTGAAATTTATCAGATGTCAGCTGTCTTTTCTACATAATTCCTAAGGTTATTTGGTAAATACTATAAATAGTTTTAGGTTTTTGAAGGTAGTTCGAACAGTAGACATTTCTCCATTATATTTTGAAGCTTTTCTTAGGTTTTTAGAGTAGATTATCATTCTCTTTGCAAAACCCATTTTTGGGATTGCAAATCTTGCTTTATACTCATTGTTAATCAATCAAGCTTGTTGGTTTGCAACTTTTGGTGCCTATCTCATTCATTATTATTGGTGAAACCCTCAAGTATGTCTATTATGTGCATTTTTGTGTGTATTATCTTAGCCATGAGAAGCTGAACATCCACAACATGGGGTTGTGGGAACCATGGGTAGTTGACTTGAGAAGACCTAGGTTTTGTGCATGTCTATAATTGGGGTTTTGCATGTATTATTTGTTTCCCTTCATGATTAATGTTGTTTGGTTGTGGCCAACACCAAACCCTACCTACTATCATGATCTCGACCAAGGTAGTGATGAATAGGAAAAGAGAAGTAGTTGACAGGACTCAATTGACGTTTTCACGTCTAATTGAGCAAACTTGACCAAGGGAAGGTTGACTAGGACAATAGGTAACTGTTAGTTGTCACATCATGGTGAAGACCAAGCGCCATGGTGAAATTTGACCTTCACCTTTACAAGAGTGCTGGAAGAACCTAAGGTATCATTCTGCATATGATTCACTGATCATAGTTGTCACAACCCAAGCCTATGGCCTAGACATGACCGGCGAGTGGGGAACCCAAATGAACCCCAAACAAGCCTCGCAGCATATCATTACATATCCTTGGTCGCGGAAGCAGTTCATAAATATATAGGAAACATAAATAAGGGGAATCAAGTCTATGGAAGAGACTCATATTTAAATATATCTAATATAATAAGTAAGTCAAAGCTGCGGCTTGATACTTAACTTGCCCGAGAACATTTCTAACATAGGACTTAATGGGGGCCAAGACAAGCAACTAGGATCACCCTCATAGTAAAAGTGTGACACCCCATAACTCTAAGCTCTTAGGTATCCATGTTTCAAACCTCATTTGGTCAGGTTTGGGGTGTATTAGGTTCATGGGAGACTCCTAGCACCTAAAAGAGTCCAAGACTTCTCTAAGAGTTGAGTTTTGAGTGATGGTTCATCCAAGGGTCAACTTCAAAATAGAATCACTCATAGCATATTTGGACATGGGTGGCTGACGAAATGTCAGATGAAATCTCTGTGAGATAGCTTTGTAACGCATTTTGTTTCACCTCATTCCAATGTCGGATGAAGGAGTTATGACCATTTTCGTGTGACCCTCTCGAGCAGTGAAGTTCCACAGGCACCCATATGGTTAGTATGGCCTTGTACCAGTCATAGGAAAAGTTTGGGGCTGGAAAATGACATGGTGAGGGTAATTCTTTGTCCATGACTAGTGGTACAGGTCGTGTGACTCACCACTTGTCGTGAGGAGGTTGGTGGAGGTGTTTTAGTAGGCTTGGCTAGGTGAGGGTGGCATTGGCAGCTAATTCATGGGCCACGACTGCCTTGTATGGCTCTTGTGAAGGGGTATGGGCCATGGCACCTGGGAGTGTGCTGGCCTGCAACTTTTTCTTGTCTAAGTGAGGTGGGACAAATCTGTAAACGGTCCATGTAACACTACACGGTCCGTGAAAGTGGTCGTCAAAGTGATGTCGATACTAACTTTTTCTCAAGTGTTCCAATTCCATTTTTCTGTCTAAGTCTTGTCTGAAGGGTACTCCACATGACACCTGGAGTGCCACACAGCCAGTGAAGTCTCCAGTGAGATGACACTTTGCCAATTTTGCATCCATTCACTAATGGCATTTTCATAAATGCTAATTACTCTAATGCCCTTTTTAGACTTCCAATGCTATCTTAACCTTTCTAAAAGACCCAAAGGATCAAAATCATTACTCACATCTCAAATAAATTCTCAATTCTCTCAAAAGCATCCACCAAGCCCCAATTCAATTTCAAGGAAACCCAAGTACAAGATTGGATTCAAAGATCATTTCCAAGCCTCCATTCTTCCCAATCTCAATTCCAAGCAACTCTAGACCTAAGGTATGTGAGTTTCTTTCATGTGTTCCCTTCACCCATGATACCCATGCTTCTTTTTTCTAAATTGCATGATTTAAAGTTGAGTTTACAAATTGGTTTACTAGTATGAACATGTCTATGAACTATGTTAAAGCTATGTAAAGTTGTGACTATTTTGCTATGTTATGAGCTTTATATCTTGCATCTATTGTAAGTTTTGATGTGGGATTTTGATGTGAATGCATTGGGGATATGACAAGATGGTGATTGATGCTTTTGCAATGGATTTACTTGCATGATTTCATCTCTAAATTACATGGTCTTATACTACCATTTCACACCCGCCAAGTGTTTGATAAAATGTCTGATTATGGTTTATTGAGGACTTGAAGGTCCCAAGCATGAGATATGATATGAATGATGTTATGATAATGAAATGAGCTTATATATATGATAATTTGTATATGAAGTATTGCATTAGATCCTATGATGAATCGTATATAAAGTGTATAACTCGGCCATGCCCAATTCGGGGGGTCTAAGTGCACAGATAACCTAGTAAAGGGTTTGTACTTCTCCACCTAGTGATGGGGCAGCATCACCACTAACCTAGATAGGGGTTAGTAATCATCAACCTAGATAAGGGTTAGTACTCATCTACCTAAGTGATGGGGCTGCATCATCACTAACCTAGTTGGGGGTTAGTACTCATCAACCTAGATGAGGGTTAGTACTCATCCACCTTGGTGATGTGGCGGCATTTTCACCAGCCTAGATGAGGGTTAGTACTCATTCACCTAAGTGATGGGGTGACATCATCACTAACCTACCAAAGGGTTGTACATTTGGAAATCTATCTTGGTCTCTTCTTCACATAAGATACCCTATATAAACAGGAGTTACTTAAGCATGTTTTAATTAAACATTGATCATACATGGCATATTGAGTATTATGTCTGTTGCTTAATATCATGCATTTTGACTATGATGCCTAATTCTTATTTCATTGCATCCTACATACTTAGTATATTCAAATGTACTAACGCATACTCTATGCCTACATGATGTTACCATGTCGGAATCGGAGCTTCATTTGGTCATCATCCTCCTCCATGTGGCTACTGGTATCAATTCAAGCTAGGTGGTGAGTCCTTATGTGCGAGGGAAATATCTATGTTCTTAAGCTATGTATTAAAGACTATCCTTCTTTTTGGTATATTTTTACAATGTGGGTGAGCCCAGTTACTTTTCTTGGCCCCCATTAAGTCCTTTGTTAGAGGTGTTGTTGGGCAAGTTATGTATCATACTTAAACTTTGACTTACTTATGATATTCAAGCTATATGTATATGAGTCTCTCCTATAGTCCTAGTTCCCCTTATTTATGTTTTTTTATGTTGTTTTGCATTGGTTTCGCGACCAAGGATGTGTAATGATATCCTATGAGGATTATTTAGGGTTCCTTCGGGTTTCCCATTCCCCGATCACGTCTAGACCCTAGACTTAGGTCGTGAGAATGATGGTATCAGAGCACTAGGTTGATAGATCCTCGGAGTCCAATACACTGCATTTATTAGACTCCTATTCATGGTTGTGAAGCACGCCATGACTATGAGTAGGAGGGTATGAGATGATTTAGGAAGATGTTACACTTCTTCATATTCTAAGTCATGCTATAGAGATGAATCAAGTTTTCCCCCCTAAGGATTGTTCTTTGCTATGCTAGATAATGCCAAATACTCGAGGAAGAAGGGCCCAAACTCCTGAGGAGCAACCTACCGATAATGAGTTCTGGGATGCTCTCACCATGCTTGCCTAAGTTGTGGCAAATCAAGTCAACTAACGGGCCCAAGGCCCTCATACTACTACCCTAGGGGCCAGGGTAAGAGACTTCATGAGGATGAATCCTCCAGTTTTCTATGGGTCAAGGGTGGAGGAAGACACAACAGAGTTCATTGATGAGGTCCACAAAATTTTGAATATCATGGGTGTTGGGCCGACTAAAAAGGCGGAATTTGCACCATACCAACTCAAGGGGGTAGCTCAAATTTGGTATGATCAATAAAAGGGGGAGAAGGGAAATATTTATGTGATACTTTGGAAGGAGTTAAAATTGGCTTTCCTCAATCGATTTTTCTCTCTTGAGCTTATGGTAGCAAAGTTGGTGGAGTTTATGAACTTGAAACAAGGTTCTATGAGTGTGAGGAAGTATGCCCTCAAGTTTAATCAACTTCAATGTATGCTCCTCATTTGATGGTCTATCCTAGATCTGGGATGAATAAGTTTGTGATAGGGGTGTCTGATTTGGTGAGTGAAGAATGCCGATCTGCTTTGCTAATTGGTTACATGAACTTGTCTCAGCTGATGACATTTGCCGAACAAATGGAGGAGGAGAAATTAAGGAAGAGAAAAGATCCTGAGGCCAAGAGGGCCTATTTTAAGGGTAAGTTCCAAAAGGGTTGACTATCTCATCATGGTCAAGGAACTTCTCATGATTCTAAGGTGGGCGTTGCTAATGATTTCCTATGGACTTGAGGTGATGAAGGTATGGCTCTGAATGTTGGGTGTCCAAAGTGTTGTAAGGATCATAGTGGCCCATGCTTGAGGGGCACTAACACTTCTTTTAGTTGTGGGGAGATGGGATACAAAAAGTTTGAATGCCCTCAGTATCGCAACAAGGGTAAAGGTAGTGAAGTTGATAGAGGGGGCTCTCCAAGGTGTTATCATTTCTATGCTCTTCAATGGAGGCAACAAGTGGCCAATGTTGTTACCGGTATATTGAAGTTAAAGGTGATATACAACTTCATACTCTGTCCCTTTTCTATCGGTGACGTTGAAATTAAACTCTTGCAGGAGAAGCACCTATATCCTTTTTATCCATCAAGTATCTAAGTGCTAAGTGGTCTGTATGCACCACCACTTTGGCACCTAATAGATATGACAAGAACTTTCGAATATGAAGAACGTTACAAGTAACTCCTGCTCGTTGATGGTGTAATTCCTCTGGGTTTTATTTTAGGCTTTGGTGGAATAGTGTATGGAATGTAATATCTTCTCCTAGTGTTTTCCTAATGCTATAACTAGCGCAATCCCACATGCATCACACATGATTTCAAAGGGCATAGATCAGTCTGGAGCTATAATGATTGGCGCTGAGATCAACCTCTTCATTAACTCTTCAAAGGCTTTGAGGCACACATCATCAAATATGAACTTAGCATCTTTCTCCAACAATTTGCACAATGGGTGTGCAATTTTATAGAAGTCTTTTATGAACCTCCAATAGAATCCCGCATGCCCCAAGAAACTCCTCATACCCTTTCCTGAGATGGGTGGTGGGAGCTTCTCGTTCACCTCTACTTTAGCTCTATCGACCTCAATTCCTTAGTTAGATATCTTGTTCCCCAATACAATCCCTATTTCACCATGAAGTGACTCTTTTCCTAATTTAGTACCAGATGACTCTCCTTGCATCTTTGCAAAACAGCAAGTAGGTATTTCAAGTGATCCTCAAATGAGTATCTGACCATAGTAAATTCATCTATGAAGACTTTAATAGTTTTCTTCCACCATGTCTGAGAAGATAGACATCATGCATCTCTGGAATGTTGTTAGGGCGTTACACTACCCGAATGGCACTTTCTTGAATGCGAAGGTTCCATTGGGGTAGGTAAATGTTGTCTTCTCTTGATCCTATGGAACAATAGCAATCTGATTGTATCTATAATACCCGTCAAGAAAGTAGTACCAACTCTTTCTATCTAGTTGACCCAACATATGATCTATAAATGGCATAGGGAAGTGATCTTTTTCTACCGAAGCGTTGAGTTTCCTCTAATGCATGCATACCCTCCACCCTGTGACTGGTCACATTGGGATCAACCCATTGTTGGAATTTGGTACCACTGTGATATCTCCTTTCTTTGGAACATACTACACCAGACTCACTCATTCACTATCGGCGATCTGGTAGCTTAATCTTATGTCTAACCATTTCATGATCTCTTTGTGCACAACTTTTTGCATAGGAGGGTTGAGGCACCTTTGGTGTTCAATGCTTAGCTTGTAGTCCTTGACCAGCTCAATTTTGTGTGTACATACCCCAGAGAGACACCAATGATATTTGTAATCGTCCATCTGATGGCCTTCTTGAATTGTGTAAGAACTATTACTAGGGTGTTCACTTGCTCCTCATTCAAGTCTGTAGCAACTATAATTGGCAAAGTGTTGTTGGCTCCAAAAAGGGAAACCTCAGATGTATTAGAAGGGCCTTCAATTATAAAACTAGCGGGTCCTCTATGGACGGCCTTGTGGGTGGTGACTACCGATTATGCAAATCTAGCTCTAGCTTAGTTTGGCACCTAGGACTGTAAGATACCCCTAGAGCATTCACTTTCTACTCATAGTCTGGGATACCATCACTGTCAAAGTTCATCAGTACTACCTCCAAAGTGGCAATATCCAATCTTACTTCAAGTGGTACCTTTGGTTCAACATCATCAATAGCCTCGATAACAGAAACCACTCTTATATTATTGTCTTCCTTGCTTGCTTATAAGCATTGAACATGACCTCATCTTTCTAAAATTTGAACTTGAGTTGGCCCTTCTCCAAATCCACTAAGGTGCATTAGTGGCTAAAGAAGGACCTACTCAAGATAATAAGGACTTCAAAATTGAATTCACAATGAAGGATCACAAAATCTCTAGGGAATACGAACTTTTCAACTTTGACCAACATATTGTATAGTATCCTCTCAGGCTTCTTCACCATATAATCTGTAATCAGCAAGTGCACGGTAGTTGGAATAGGGGCTCCCAGTCCAAGCTACTTGTAGACCGCAAGGGGCATCAGATTAATGCTAGCACCTAGATCACATAGTGCCCTTGCGAACTCCACATCTCCAATAGTGTAGGGTATGGTGAAAGCACGTGGATCTTCTCACTTCTAAAGGAAGGACCTTGTAGCAATAGCATATCAATATTGAAGCTCTTGGGAGAGCTCTTGACTCATTGTGTGCTTTTAAGTGACCAAGTCCTTAATGTGTTTAGCATACCCTGGAATCTTCGCCAATGCCACAATGAGATGGATGTTGATGGAGAGCTGCTTTAGCATGGAGAGAAAGTTCTTGAACTTGCCTTCCTCCTTCTCTCTTTTTGATTTTTTTAAGAAAGAAAGTAGGATGCCTAGGAATGGGCTTCAACCACTGTGGCACATCAGTAGCTTCAATCACCGCATCCTTGCCATGATCATCTCCTTCATCCACATCCTAGGCCAAAACCATATCCTCTCAAACATCTTTTTCATCAACTAGAATAACTAGATCAATGGTGCTCTTGGAACCTCGAGTTGTGACCACAATACCCTTCCTATCATTTTTAGGATTTTGAGATGTATTGCTAGGTAGTGTTCCCCTCTAACGGTGATTAAGTTGAGTTGATACTTGACCGAACTGTTGTTCTACCTATTTGATAGCCACAGAGTGAGACTATTTTTTTATTAGTACTTGGAATTTGTAATTTCATACTTTTTAGAGTCTTATCTTGTGTATCAACCTTCTTCAATAGGTGATCAAATATCTCCTCAAATTCTGGAACTACTAGTACCTCCGTCGCGGTTGTGTGGTGGCATATTAGGACCATTTCTGAAGCCTTCTCTGCAACCCCATTCTGCATCTCTCTCTGGAACCCTATTCCTATCATAGTAACCTCCGCTGTTGTCCCTATAAACTCCATCTCTACCAATATTCCAACCTTTGTTTCCTTGACCTTGGTGCCAATATTCTTGATTGGACCCTTAGGCGGTGGTCGAGAAACCTCCCATCTGATCAGCAACAAAACATGAATCATTATCATAATATTGCACCTCGTACATAGGTGCATGTGGGGATTCATGAACCACTATATTTACTCTCTCTTGGCTTTTCTTCATCATCACCACGATACTTGTGGGAATCTGAGTAAGTTGTTGCATTATCTCTTCATTAATTCTAGCTTGCTATTGACCTATACCGACAACATATGAACTCTTAGTGGATGCTCTATCTTGCTGCCCCAATGCAAGATTTAGGCTTGCTCTTGACCTATACAGACAACACATGAACTCTTAGTGGATGCTCTATCTCGCTGCCCCCATGCACAATTTGTCATGACCACTGTTTCCATTCGCTCTGCAATCTTTGCAAATAGTTGATCAAAACACATGGCCCCCATGATAATGTCACCACAGGCTTGACTATTCTCATCAAGGGCATTGTAGAAGATCTCTACTAAGGCATCATCAACTATCTTGTGGTTAGGGATGCTCCTCAGACATTTGGTAACCATTCCCAAGTAGTGCTTATTGAATAACATGGAAGTTTCTCGAGTTGCTGATCCGGTCCTTCAACTTAAGCTTCTTCAAACTAGGGAACTGCCTCTCGAAAAAAGCCCTCTGCAAGTCGGCCCAACTTGTGATGGAACTTTATGGGAGCTCAGATAGCCATAATGGTGTCCCGTAAGAGACAATAGGAAGACATGAAGTCCCACAACATCCATAGATAGATTTTGTGCTCCCATCACACTCTTGTAGGCGAATACCATATTGTGTAGGTGGTTATGAGGATCCTCTGATGGTAAGGCCACAAAAAGCCTATAGTTCTGCAGCATCTAAAGTAACCCACTAGAGACTGTGAACTTTGTGTCTGCCGGTAGTGGTGGAAACACATAAGCTCCAATCACCTCTAAAGCTATAGGATTCAGCCTGTACTGATTCCATTGGTAAGCGTTGGCATTGAAATCCTGAGGTCGTGGAGCAAACATTTTCAAGAGGAGGTTAGTTCCCATTCTCAGCATTTTTATTGTTATTCCTATTCAAAGCTGCATTAGCCACGTTATTGGCATTATCTAGGACCATTCTTCTCAATGTTTTGTGGATCTCTAGATCAAACGGAGTTAAGGGATTTCCTTGACTCCGAGTGTGGGACATACACTACACCTATACCCTAAAAAAGAACAAAAATAACAGACAAAAGTGAAATAAAGGAACTATGTATTAACACTCGAATTACTAATGAATTCACTATGTATAGCCATATTCACTAGTAATGGTGCCAAAATCTTGATGCCGCCTATGTTACACCTTCCTTTTAAGGATAAAGCGATCGCTATCAAGAAATAGATCCTAGCAAGGGTTAGGATCGAACCCACAAGGAATACGTAGACTCGAGAGAATTCACCAATTTGCAATCTGAATGATTAACCTATTTCCCCAAAGGGACGGGGTTTCCAATAATTAGTGAGAAATATAAATAAAATAACTATCATAAGAGAGCAGTCAATAATGGAGAGAAACTAGGATATTTTCTTCCCTATGATTCCCCAACTCAGTATCATCGGGTAAACTAATTCTTTTCTAGTGTATAGTATGTAGGACGGGGTTATGTTCACCAAGCCCTTTGGTCACAATTGAGAGGTGAATTTCACTATGTGACTTGGCCCATCTCCATAGTGTGCATGACTAACCCTTACATATTAGTCCCAGCACAACCTCCCATTGGCCTATTATGGTTGTTTAGATGAGAAGACACAATTGAATCCTATTAATTAATATCTTTTCCTATTCATTACTACCTTGGTCCAGTCAATAACACTAGGTGGGTTGTAATGTTGGCCACCATCAGAAAACATACAGAATGAAGAGAGTTAATTCATACATGCATATACACCTTCCAAGAATTATGAATTATCCAGTTTTACTTTGTTAGTTCTTCATGGTTTCCATAATCTTAGTTGTGGATTTAGCTGCTAATGCTATAAGAAGACACAATTGAACACTTACAAAATAGAATTAAAAACAAGCAAAAATATTGAGTTCTCTGAGTATTAGAAAAAAAACTTATCAAACATAACCTAACAAATCTATTTATAATAATTAAAATTCAAGTCCTAAATAAAATAAGAGGATTGTTTGTCACGCCATACGAAGGGTCTTTAGGAGCCCGCAATTGGGGTTTCGTACTAAGCTGCTGGAAATTTGGATTTCAACTCTATGACACCCCTCTATGACTCGTAAAGTGTTTTACGACCCATGAAGGGGATTTCTTCTGCTAAAATTCCTACAAGACCAAGTCTTTGATCCTCAAGGCACAAACCATCTTCTACGACTCGTAAATCTCCCTACGACTTGTCTGCATATTCATAGAATAAACTTCAGAAAATAACCCCTTACTGGAATAGTCCACGAAACCACCCTACGGCCCATAAAGTGATCTACGGCCCGTAAAGGGTCTCATAGAATAGAAAAAACTTAGCAACTTCTGCAATCTTCCCAAAAATCAAGGACAACCTATACTCCTGCAAGCATAAGTGCAAAAACACATAAAATCAACTAACATTGCATTTAGAACATAAAAAAATTTCAAGTTTTAAGCATCAAAAGTATTGTATTTTGGTGGCATATCACAAAGACCTTAATAATGTTTATGATGGACCCTCAATATGAAAGGCCAATTCATACTTAAGTGGCTTCCGAGTTAATGAGCTATCCTATACTATTTTTACTTATGATTCTAAGTTATATTGCATGAATATACTAACATTTTAAAGTATTCTATGGGATTAACTTAACAACAAATGAGGTAATTAGGTAGGCGTCGGTAAGGGAACTTTAGAACCAATCTTTTGTCCCATAACTATTTGTCACCATAGGAGCCCCTGTTGGCTATGTCTAAAGGATCCACAATTGCTATGCTAAACTAAGATATGTAGGCATAAGTTGATGGAGTTCCACCCGACAAGTGAACTCCTTGTGCCAACATAGGGGTTATTTCAAATTCCATGTAGTAGCTCCTATGGACTGATACGTTGATTATGGTTTTCTCTTACAAAGTTATGAATTTAATATTTATGTTGCTTTAGTCTTGGTTCACATATTGCATTGATCTTTACTTTGTATTGAGCATCATTCTTTGGCCATGGTATCATATGTTTAAATGATGGCATTACAATCTCATGCCTGGCAACATTACAGTTTTATGTTGCATTGCATCTCACATACTTAGTATGTTCAAACGAACCAACACATATTTTACCTACATAATATCTCCATGTAGTGATCGGCACTCCACTTCCTCTACCGGTATGTGGCTAGCTTTGTTGTCCAAGATTAGTAGCTTTGGTGATTCCTTAGTTCGGAGATTACACCTTTTCCTTCATGCTTTATACATTTTAGACACTGATATTTTTGGGTTGTTTTTATGGAGACTTTTATTTTCTATCTTATTTTCATCACTTTTATATTTG
Source organism: Solanum ossicruentum (assembly GCA_025774065.1). NCBI lineage: Eukaryota > Viridiplantae > Streptophyta > Magnoliopsida > Solanales > Solanaceae > Solanum > Solanum ossicruentum. The sequence continues at coordinate 13,203 of JAOTQR010077948.1, forward strand.
AGGGGAGTTTAAGTATGTCATAGCTCTTGCTAAGTCTTTCATGTAGTAAGGTGTGTTTGGACAACATGATATATGTCTTAATGTGATGGCATTCAGTGTCCTCAATTTATATATTGATTTCCTAGTCCCTTCCTTACATTTATATTAGTCTTAATGTTGTTTAATTGCCTATGAATGCTTGATTAATGCTACGAGGATTTGGTGAGGTACCTTTGGATTCCTTATTAGTTGTGTTATGACTAGGCCCTGGCTTGGGTCATGACGATCCCCCCTAAAAATATGCATTGACTTCAATGTAATCAAAAAGCATGATAAGAACAAACGGAAGGTAGTGTAATAAATCTCCCCTCGATCAAGTAGATGACAATGGTGGAGCTGAAGAAGGATAAATTTGGGCATCAATGCCCTATCCTACTACTTACCTCAAAAGGTGTACTAGATAGAGCCATGGTAACCTGAAATGATGGTGCTATGAATAGAGGGGCGGGAATCTGAGATTCTGGGGCTTCTTAGGAGGGCTTTGAGGTCAGACTAGATCAACTATATAGAATGCTCAAGAACAACCTTCAGCATGGTCTACTCCAAGATCGGCAACTTATCACATTGGACAAAATTGCCCTGTGGTTCTGTAGCTGCCAATGCCTCTTAATCAATCTTTGGTGTCATTGCTATATCCATCGGCTCTGCCACCCCAACTCTTTAAGGCTTGGTCTCTAGCCTAATACCTGTGATAAGTACATCAATATACCTCGATAGAGACTGAATATCAGTGGACTTCAATGAGTCTGTATCTCGCTGCAAACTCACTATATAGCCTTTCAAGGATACTACCTCATTCGATTCGCTAGACTACTTTTTGACACCCTTAACTTTGATGGTAGTCTGCCAAGTCTAAAACCATAATCTTCCAAAAGCTTGCCCTGGATATCTAAACCCTTCTAAATGTGTGCAAGCTTGGCCTTGGTGGCCTGATCAATCATCCTGAAAATTGAAACCTTTACCCAAGATGAATGAACATCTATGACTTAGGCCAAAGGATCCATATGAAAAACAGTTGTATGGGTCAACAATGGCCTAGGAGAAGTAGTAGGAGTAAAAGTAGGAGAATCTGAAGGAGTGGGAGAAGTAGGAGATAGTGATCTAGTAGGCATCTCCAAGACATGCATATGCTCCGTCGGCTCTGCCTCAAGATACTCAATCTCAAATTCCAGTTTTATGCCCACTGGTGCTCTGCTAGCCATCTCCTCCTTATCTCACTTGTACATAGCCTCAATCATATGGATATTTGTAAAAGATGACATTAATCTTGCTGTCAAATGGCACACCTATGCGATGACACAAGGTTGTGATCAAAACCAATAATAGTAACAACGTCTATTATTGTTTTGCCGTCATCGACATCCCAGTGGCAATAATAGTGCCAAGGTTCAAACACCTCCTATCCATAATGCAATCTACCAACATAGCTTTTGGATGTTAGAGGATAGAGTCATTTTTTTATGGCATCAAATTAGTACTACTGAAGCTAAACAAATACCGAGCTGCTATGTTTAAATCTTTTTCAATTGGAGCCCCCTCAACAAGCCATGGGGGATCACTCTGCTCTATATTAAGGCCTACCATGCTACTATATCATCAAAAGTGTTCAACTCAATCTTTTAAGTCAAATCATATTGGCACCTCTCTGTACAACCCAAATAATCATTGATCTCAGTCTCACTACACCTGAACAATATCCCTCTAACCTCAACTGCATCGACAAGTTTTGGCATAATTTTCACCCTGCCCTTGGTTTTAGGAATGAACCATGCACATGACACATAAAACACTCAAACACATGATGGAATGTACCAGCCCCAAAGTCTGGTGAATACGTGAAAGTTGTGAAATTTAATAGTGTCCCGGACTTCATGGTAATTATTAATGACACCATTAGTGGACAGCTTCTTCTTCTCAAGTATGGTCCTTAACCTGGCGACTTTATAGCTATTAAAACTCTAGGTTGCAATAGTACTCCCCATGCCCTTGCCAAGGGGGTCATAGACTACTTTGGATTGCTCTTCTGGTTGACATTGCTTAGGAGTTAGAGTTAGAGTAGTCAAAGCATGTATAGGGGTTTTGGACCCTTCCTCTTCACTATCCAATTTGATCCACTCAATTTCGAGTGAACCTTTGGTGTCACCAATGGACGATTCTACCATCTTGCGGTTGCCCTTACCCCAATATTCTCGATGGGGTCAGTTGAGTTGTTGTGGTTGTGATCCATCATATAAGATAAACCCCTTCATCTTCGGGTCAGCTTACTTTGATATATAATTCTACATCCTACAAACACAACAATAAAGGACACGTGAATGAAGGTTATGATATAAGAAAAAAAGATGGAATGGCTTGAAAATCATTAAGGAAACAAGTACTCAAATCATCGAATCAATATTACACATTGCAAAAATGGTTGGGCGAACTAGGAATTCATTATCGAAATTGATAAAAGAAGGGTTCAAATTCACATTTGGCAATCGATGTGTCTAGTTGGTATATCACCGAATTACTTCAAGGGGCCAACTTGAAATCATCGAAAATGGCAACAACTTGGGACCCTAAGACTATCCAATTTTGTGATGGGTTTGTAATTTAATAATACACTGATGTTGACTAGTGTCTCACCATATTGTACTCTTGATCCTTCAAACTACAAATTCGTTAAATTCATAGCATTCTGAACATTAAATACAATTGTATCCACTCACTCACACTTAACATAGGTCTTAGGGTACTCATAATTCATGCAAGCCTTAAGAATTTAGCAAAATGAGCACTTAACCCTAATGAAAGATGTCACCCACTTTATAATTAGGCAAGTTCAAACCATGGGGTCAGAGATAGGTTACTCAAGACTTCACCCTTGCATATCCCAACTTTAAATGGTAAGCACGATATCACAAATCTAATTCAAATACTAATCCAAACAAGAATAACCATAACCAAAATATATTGACTAATTAGCCTTGAAAAATCATTCACAAATTGAACATCAATGGAACACACATAAGGCTTAAATCCACCACACAATGTCTAAAGGGTTATGGCCACAACTATTTGTTCAAGATCACAATCATTTCACAAGTTCAATTTGATAAATTCAATGTTTTGACTCTCACTTATCAAGAACAAACTTCGGGACTTTCAAATAGTCAAAACACTCACACATCAAACCCTTAAATAAGACAAAGACGAAAGAATTCAAAGGACAAACATCAACATATGCCAATTTAATTACACCTATGGAAATTTTAAAACCATGAAGCATCTCATTCCAGGGTTTGTCAAATTCGCACATAACAACAAGTTGCACATGTTCAAAATAACCCTATATTTCAGATAAACTCATACTCCTAATCTTTCAATCATCAATTCGACAAAAACAAGAGCTGAGGGACATGGAATTGAAAACTAAGGGCCAGGAACATACATTTAATGAAAATGTTTAGTATATAAGAGTGAAGTGATCACTAATGTTGATGCAAGAATGATGGTGACAATGATTTTGACAGAGAAAAAAATACCTATGTGTGAAGAAATTGGAAGATGAAAAAAAGAGAAATGAATAAAAAATGATTTTTTAAAATAATAAGGTGGTGGGTGAGTTAATTCAATCATGCTCAAAAACATGGATCACTCTGAATGGCCCTAACAACATAGACTTCAGTTTTTCAAAAATAATGATAATAGTGAATTGTACAACAAAATCGGGTCTCCAACTATGAAATCCCTTTTAAAAATCTTTAATTCATTACATCAATTCATTTTCTCCTTGTAGAAACCCAAGCTTTCATAAGCTCTCAGCATAAACTCATCCATCAAGTGAAGTTGGCCCAAACGTGCACCTATAGAATCATCATTATCAAAATTTTGCTTTTTCAATGTTCATAAAGCTCAGTGTTCAAGCTTAACCAGTAGATGAAAAGATTTTCCAAACATTAGATGATGTGTATAAATCCTTATAGAAGTCTTATAAGTTGTACGGTAGTCTCATGACGTAGCATCAAGTTTCCTTAACCAATCCGTAGACAAAAAACAACAAAAAAAGACGACTTGTAGCACCTTTTTTTAGGCACTTTTAAGGATGTTAACAAAAGCATTGCTAATTGCTAAAATGCCCTTCAACAAGACAAGAAGATTCAATAGTCTTCCTATTCCGGGGGACCCCCTTTCTAGAGGGGCGAGCTGGGCTTGCTGCTGGTTCCACCGCCTGGGTTTGGGCTTCTTTCTGGGCTTTAAAGAATCTATTTTCCACTTAATGAATGGGCACCCTTCTTCATTCATAAATGTACCGCTATGCCCCTCTCGCTTTAGCTCGAGCTGCTTCTCCCCTCTCCTTACAGGTTTGTTGATTACCATTCACTATTTTTGGCAAGTATACTCTTCAACTGCCTATTTGACACCTCCACTTGACCAATTGATTGAGGATGGTATGGGGTTACCCATCAATTATTCATACTATATTTGTTGTGTAAAGAGTCAAATATCATATTACAAAAATATGAACCACTAATGCAAGTTATGGCATGAGGTGTGCGAAATCGAGTCAATATATTCCTCTTGAAGAAATTGATCACACCTTTACCATCATCGGTAGGCAATTCCATATCTTCTACCTATTTTGCTACATAATTAACCCCAACCAAGAAGTAATTGTTCCCATATAAACTTAAAAAGGCCTCGCGAAATCAACAGCCCGCACATCAAAGATTTCCACCTCAATGATAGAAGTAAGAGGAAATTCATATCTCCTAGAGATGTTACCTTGAAATTGATCTTGATAAAGGCTTGAGCATCATGATGGAGTGATGGCCAAAAATTGCCACTTAACAACACCTTCGAGGTTGTGCGAATGCCTCCATAGTGACCAGCAGTGGGAAACACGTCACATTCCTCCGACATTTTATTTATCATGACTCTGGGGCATGTCTCCTTATGATATTATTTTCATATTGTTGGAAAAATTAGGGCTCATCCCAATAGTACCATTTCACAGCAAATAAGAATTTTCTCCTTTGATTCTGATTCAAGTGCTCCGAAACTACTCCACTCACAAGATAATTTGAAAATCAGCATACCATTGAGTTTGGAAGTGACACAGTCATCAAGGACTCACCCATAAAGCATTCGTTAACATCATTCTCACCCTTACCAACAACATTTGATTTAAGGAGGAAAAGATGATAAGCAACTTGATTTTCACACCCTTTTTGATCTTTCACCTTAAAGTCAAACTCTTGAAGCAATAGGATCACCTAATAAACCTTCGCTTATCTTCATTTTTGTCTATCAAATATCTAATAACAATATATTTTATATGAATTAAAACTTTGGACCCCAATAGGTAAGCCCATAATTTCTCAAATGCATAAACTATAACAAAGAGTTTATTTCGATCACTGTATAGTTATTTTGGTCCATGTTCAATGTTCTTGATGCATAATGCACTATATGGAACAACTTTTTCTTTTGTTGACCCAAACTATCCCCAAAAACAACTCTACTTGCATCACACGTCACTTCAAAAGGCAAACTTCATTCGAGAGCCACAATAATAAGGGTCGAGACATGTTTGTTGTTAAGGTACTCAAAATGCCTTCATATAAAATTCATAAAACACAAAAGGGTAGTCCTTCTCAACCAATTTACACATTGAGTGAACAATTTCAGCAAAGTCCTTAATGGAACTCCAATAAAGTACGGCGTGCCCAAGGAAACTCCATATCTATTTCACAAAAAATAGGGGGAGGGAGTTTAGTGGCATGCCTCAACTTTCTCTTGATCCACATGCAACCATTCTCTGAAGATTCTATGTCCAAGCAAAATACCTGCCTTCACTATGAAATGACACTTCTTCGAATAGAGAATCAAATTTGTTTCAACACATCTATGACACGTTTTCAAGATGAGTGTAAGGATTACACAGGAGACGTATGAAATGTGTAATGAAAGAGTCCTCAAAATTTTCCAACTATCATTTGTTATGAGGGGACTTACGATCCATAAAAATTTCCATATGTCGTAAATGGTGCTTGTAGGTTGAAAGTCAGACTTGGTGAAATTTGGCATTTTCAGGGACTCAATATATGACGTATCATACGGCCTGTAAAATATCTTACGAGTAGTAGGTCAAGTCATGGAATGCGAATTAGAGAAGAGTTTTTGAAAATCTAAAATGTAATCAAATGAAACCCCTATCTACAACCGTAGAATGGACCACGACCCGTAAATGGAGTTCCATGCTCCTGTCCGACCAGATTTTAAAAGGGGAAAATTTGACTATTTTTATTGTTTAATACCCATGCTACATTGTTTTATCATTCAAATGGCCCCTCATCAGCAAATACAACCCTAATCACACTCTCCTCCATTACAAAAAATTTCAAAGTCAAAAATACTCTCAAGCCTCTTCTAAGGTTTTAAGCTAGAAGGCCAAGCTAGGGTTTCAAGTACCTCTCACCAAATCTGATTTCCCCATTAAAATCATATCAAGGCATGTGGGTTTTTATTGTGGAGACTTTTCCTCCACAAGCTCAACCATTCTTCTTTTCTTTTGTGATTCCCCAAGTTATGGTATTACATGGTAATTTTATGAAGCCTTTTATATGGTGATAATATGAAGTATTTTATGATGATATGCTCTTGAATATGACTAAGCATTGAAATGTCATGCAATGTCTATGATTTATATGAGGATTTGATGATGCCTTAAACAAGTATTACTATGTTCTAGTACGCTCTTTGAATAATGAATAAGTGAGTCCATTTTGTAATTCTCATAGCATTTACTTTAAATTTGCATGATTTTGAAGTTGTACATAAACCCACCATGATTTGAATAAAATTGTATACCAGGCTTTTATGATTGTGAAGGACCTATGACAAACTATGTGAAACTATGAATGATATGAATTTTGAAAATAGGCTATTATGCATATTATGAGACATGAAAACATTATGAAAGTTATGAAAGTTATGAAGCCCTATATTGATATTAAGAAACTTTGGGTTTGATGAGCTACTCTATGAACTATAATGATATTGTGATATTATGATGCTTTGCACATTATGACTACAGTATGATTTGAGTATTCCCTGTCATTGTGACCTAGTACAGAGCTGACCTTAGTATATAACAAATGTCTCATAACTATGTTGGCACTATAAGGTTATGAATTAGCTAATGGATCCATATAGCTTAAGTTGCATGATTAACCAAAATGGGTAGTGTTCCCGTATGGCACATGTGAATCCATTACCAAAAATGATAGTGTTCCTATAAGGTTAGTAAGAAATGTATGCCAAAATGGGTGGTGTTCCTGTAAGGTGATTATGAAACACTTTCCAAAAAAGGTGGAATTCCCTTAAGGTGAGTATTTGGTTTATCCTAGCAAGGCAGATCACTCCTAGTTTGGTGTGGAGTAAACATCGAGATTCCAAGTAGTAACTCGCTTAGTCTTACATATTGGTTATGGTCCCTTCTCATATATGTATGCTACGTTACATAACTTGATGACAATGTATGCACATTTGACCATGGCATTGAGCATCCATGATATATTGAGCTTATATTAATTGATTACGATTACACATATTGTTTAACTATGGCTTATATTCTTTGTTGCATTTGCACCCCACATATTTAGTACATTCCAAGTACTAACACATATTTTTTGTCTACATGATCTAGCCATTTATGGACCGAAGTTCCCTTCCATCATCCTCCTCCATGTGACAAGATGGTTTGAGTGGAGATTTGCTATTAGTGAGTCCTCCACTTTAGAAGACAACATACACTTACTTTCATGTCTTATTTATATCTTATTTATTTTGGATACTATCTTTTAAGGGTGAGCCCGAGAGATGTCTTTCTCCATGTTATATTCATATTAGAGGTGTTATTGGATATTGTTATGGCTATGTATGATTGAGCTTGACTCGCCTTGATATTTAATTATTGAAGGTTTCCCTTAGTCCTCATTCCCTTATGTGCCCCTTATATGATGATGGGGATGAGATGAAAGTCCTAAGTCCCTAATTTCCCCCATAGCATGAGTCATACTTACCCGTTCCTTAAAAATTACTTGGTATATAATTCATACTAATCCTCTTCCTCATAATATCCCCATAGCGTGAATCCAAAGCCCTGTTTCACTTGGAAATTATGTACTATGTTTTTGTTACTCATTTTTGCTTCTATAAAACCAAAGATGAGCTATGTCTACTTAAGAGGTTTGTATGCGATCCTTTTGGAATTCCTACTCGTCGTGTCATGTCTAGGCCCTTAGCTTTGGGCATGGTTAAACTTGGTATCAGACTACTAGATATGTTAATGGTCCTCAAAATTCCAACACGCCACATGGAGTAGAGTCTCATTCATGGTTGTGAACCGCACCACGACCATGAAAGAGAGGGTATGATGCATCCTAGTAAATATTTCACTTCTTTGTACTTTATGTCGTGCTTTAGATTTAACATAAGTTTTCCTATCTTTAATAGGTGGTCTTTTGTTCTTTTAGATTATGTCATAGAGATGAATGGTACAAAGAGCTCTTGTCCCCAAGGGTGAACCAGCCCCACAAACTCCCCAAACGAAAGGAGAAAAGGTCACCCACACCGAGCACCAAAATGTGGTAACCTTTTTGGCAAGGTGATCTGCTACCAAAAAATAGCATTTTTGATGCATACGACTTGCAATTGTTTGTTTTCTCAATGCAATGTAAGTTGATTTTATGTGTTTTGTGTGTTTATATTTGAAATATTATAGGTTGGACATGATTTTGGGGAAAATTGCAGAAGTTGCTTGTTTTTTTATTATACGAGACCCTCTACGGGTCGTAGATCATTCTATGGGCCATAGGGAGGTTTTGTAAAGATTTCCAGTGAGGGTCTATTTTCTAAAGTATATTCTAAAGATATACGTATGAAAGTTTGCGAGTCATAAAAGAGGGTTGTGCCCTGAGGATCAGAGAATTGGACTTGCAGGAATGTCATCAGACAAAACACCGTTTACGGGTTGTAAACCACTCTCATAGAGGGGTGTCATAGAGTTGAAGTCCAAAATTTCAACAGTGATTACGAGACCCTAATTACGGGATGTAGAAGTTAATACAGGTCGTAAAGTACCTTTCATATGGCGTACCGTCCAGTTCCCCTATTTTTTTTGGACTTTAATTTTAATTATTATAAATAGGTCTTTTAGGTTATTTTGCAAAAGCTTTCACCTAGTACTCAGACAACTCAATATTTTGAGAGAAAAATTGTAAAATTATATTGGAGAGTCTTTGAGAATACCTGTATTTTAATTCATTCTTTAAGTTTGTGATTTTCATTGAAATTGGATTGCTTATTCTTAATTCTATTGTGTAAGTTTTCAATTATGTCGTCTCAACTCATAATTCCTGTATCTATACATAGCATGAGTAGCTAAATCCACAAGTAGGGTTGTGGGAACCATGAAGAATTAATAAAGTAAAATTGGATAATTCATGATTCTTGAAAGGTGTATATACGCATACTAATTAACTCTCTTCATTTTGCATGTTTTCTAGTGGTGGCCAACAATAGAACCCGCCTAGTGTTACTGACTGGACAAAGGTAGTAATGAATAGGAAAAGATTAATTAACAGGATTCAATTGATAAGTTCTCGCCTTATCAACCAAATTGGGCTAAGGTGAGCTTGTACTGGTACTAATAGGTAATGTTAGTAATGCACACTATGGAGATGGGCCAAGTCACATAGTGAAATTCACCTCTCACCTTTGACCAAAGGTCTTGGTGAACATAAATTATCGTCTTGCATTCTATACACTAGAAAGAAATAAGGTTATTTGGTGATACTGAGTTGGCGAATCATGGGGAATACAACATCCTAGTTTCTCGCCATTATTGACTTCTCTCTTATGATAGTTTAGTTTTATTTCTAATTGATTATTGCAAAGCACCCCCCTTGGGGAATCAAGTTGGTTAATTATTAGGATTGCATATTGGTGAATTCCTTGAGTCTACATATTCCATTTGGGTTTGGCTATAACCTTGGTTAGGTTATATATCATGACAACAACCGCTTCATCCTCTGAAGAGGAGGTGTAACTTGGCGACATCAAGATTTTGGCACCGTTGCCGATGAACACGGCTAGAATTAGTGATCATTAGTAATTCGAGTGTTAATCTTTAGTTCACTCATTTTACTTTTGTTTGTGATTTTTGTGCTTTTTTAGGGTGTAGGTGTAGTGTATGCCTAATATTGGGAGTCAAGGCAATCCCTTAACTCGATTTGATCTAGAGATGCATAGAACATTAAGAAGAATTGCCCAAGATACCACCAACAATGCAAAAATGCACCTCTAAACAGGAATAATAGCGAGGATTCTAAGAATAAGACCCACCTCTTTTTGAGGACATTGCTCCACCGCCTCAGGATTTCAATGTCAATGCCAACCAGTGGAATCAGTACAAGATGAATCCTATGGTTATAGAGGTGACTGGAGCTATTGTGTTGCAACCACTACCGGCAGAAACAAAGTTCACAGTCTTGAGTGGGTTACTTTAAAAACCTGCAGAACCATAGGCTATTTGCAAGCTTACAATTGGAGGATCCTTATAGCCACCTACACAATGTGGAATTCATATATAAGAGTATGATGGGAACATAAAATTTGTCTATGGATGCTATGGGACTTCGTGCCTTCCCATTATCTCTTACGGGCAATGCAGCATTATGGCTATCTGAGCTCCTGCCAGTTCGATCACCATTTGAATATAATTGTAGAGGGTCTTCGTAGTAAGGTACTTCCTTAAACCAAAGAAGCTCAAGTTGGAGGACCAGATCAACAACTTTAACTTCCTAGTGATTCAATCCTTTCCACATGGGAACGGCATAATAGATTCTTGAAGAGTGACCGGACCATAAAATTATGGAGAATGTCCTGGTGGGAGGCTTCTATCAAGCTCCAGATGCAAATAGTCGGGCATGTGTTGACATCCTCTTGGGAAGTTTGTTCGTAGACCAACCATTCGTAGAAATTGTTGAGAAGTTGGATATCATGGCGAAGGCGAACCACGTGTGGGCGCCAATGAATAGGAATCGAACCAACTGTGTAGGTACTGCTAATAAGAGCTCTGACCAAGCAAAAATAAATATGGAGACCCTTAGGATGCTTGCTCAAAATAGAGCCAATCTAGAGATGCTGATGAAGCAAACACAAGAACTAACCAAGCCAGAGCACATTCGGGAAAGCCACCACACCAAGTATTGGGGACCGTAAGGAAGGCAATAGGAGTAGCCGCTATGTGCTCCCCCAAAATCGCGATATAGGGAATAGAAACTTCAAAATGAAGGAGATGTTTAACCAGTTGTTAAAGAGGGTTGACGCACAAGATCAGACTTCGCAAGATATTTAGTCCAAAATTAAAAATATAGACTATAAAGTCAAACAACACTCTGTTGGAATCAAAGAGCTTAATCAATAGTTCAGACATGTGTCAGCCCAACTAAGCCAAATTCAAAGAGGCGTGATGACTAGCACTATAGCTTTGGACCTAAAGGATACTAAGGGAGCACAAGAGCTTGAGAAAGTCTGAGTACTCAAGCCATCTATGTTGTGTCGTGGTAATAAGTCAGGCGCTGGTTGGGAGGCGACCCAAAGAACACTAGTGCCCAGGAACTCAGGTATGCTTTTTGAGCCCTATGTGTTATTTCATTATTATTTTGTGCATTGGGGACAATGCACATCCTTTTCGATGGGGTCCGGGTAGTTTTGGGCCTCAATGAAGTCTGAGTAGCTTGGGGTCATAACCACCCTAATTCTTTACCCCAAGGTCTTCTTACATGTGTTTTTTTTTCCCCATGGATATTTACTTTATATTAAACCAACACATTTAGGATGTTCAGCTAATTTGTAGCATATAATACCAATACTTATGGCATATAGCATTTTTTGTGTTTTATTTGAAAAATAGTACCCCAAAAAAGATTTGATTAGTAGTGAGATAGCAACCGTGCATGTAGAGGTGTTGACAATATTGGTTATTATAATTGAGAGTATATTGAGATAAAAAGAATAGCCTAAGAGTCTTTTGTTGATAATATATGCAGTGCCATGTGAGTGTGAGATTAATTTGCTAGATTCATTTATTTTGCTCTAATTCAGAACTTTCCCTATTAATCTAAGTTAGATTGTAGATTAATTGGATTAGGAAAAGGCCTTACGCCATTGTTCTTAATAGTCCACTTAGCCTGAAATTACGAACCAAAACTGATATAATTCCTTGTTCTTAATGTTTGAGCTAACATGTACCTATTCTTTATAGCCTTGTTAGTTGTAAAATCCTAAAATTGCCCCTGGTCCTTCCTTGACCATTATGCACCTTGACTAAGGCAACAAGCCTAAGTTGAGAGTGGCTACCAAATGTGGCCCTGGTTTTGAGGATGGATATTGTGCACCTCAACCCAGGCTAAAAGCTTAAGTTGAGAGTGGCTGGTATAAGAGGAAATTTTTTAAAAAAAATAAGGGGGTGAGTTAGTGATATAGAAAAAAAGGGAAAAATCATGTACTGGGTGCAAGAAAAATGAGTGATGCCTTAGTTATAAGCTAAAAAACAAAATGAAGTGCAGAAATAAGGCAACAAGCTGAAAGATACAAAGAAAGCACCTAGAAAAGCTTGAAATAGGAAAAAGGGAGAGTAAGGAGGAACTAACAGAGTTGGCAACACGAAAGTGTAGAAAAACGCAATATCAAGGAGAGCCTTTAGTCACAATTTTCCCATAATATTATACCAAAGCCCTCTGAGCCTACATTACAAGCTAAGAAAGTCATAAGGTGATCCTAGTCCAGTTGGTTGAAGGTCTGAGTCATGTATAGGGGCAAGCCTATGATATTATACATTAAGCATGAGTATCTTTTGTGGGAGTGAGTGATTTTGCATATTCCCAAGTTTAAAATTGAAAATATCATTAAGAGTAAAATATGAGACTTCTTGCTCTGAGGGTACTTGCATTGCATTGTTAGCATTAGACTTGTTCAGTGATTTACCTTGTTTGTCATAGTTGTGTTATCATATGCACCAGTTTGCGTTGGTTTGCTAAATAGATATCTGATCCTATTTTGAAAAGTTCATATGGGTATCTGAGCCTGAGATATATCTGATGTATACCATTGGGTTGAGGTCTGTGTGATACTGTATTGTCTATATAGATTGGGTCCGTCTCTTGAGAATAAGCAACAATATAAAGTTGAGGGTATTGATGTGCCATAAAAAGACAACACTTTTGATACTTAAAACTTGAAATTTTATGTTTTCTTAATGCTATGTTAGTTGATTTTATATGTTTTTGTGTTTATATTTGTAGGATTACAGGTTAGCCCTAATTTTGGAGAAAATTGCAGAAGTTGCTGGTTTGAGCTGTTATACGAGACCCTCTAGGGGTCATGGATCATTCTACGGGCCGTAGGGATGTTTCGGGAAGATTTCTAGTAAAGGGCTATTTTCTGAAGTTCATTCTACGAATATACAAACGAGATGTATAGAAGTTTATGAGTCATAGAAGAGGATTTGTGCCCTGAGGATCAGAGAATTAGACTTGCAGAAATGTCATCAAACAAAACCCCCTTTATGGATCATAAATCACTCTATGAGTCGTAAAGGGGTATCATAAAGTTGAAGTCCAAAACTCAAGCAACTGATTACGAGACCCCGATTATGGGATGTAGAAGTTAATACGGGTCGTAAAGTACCTTTTGTATAGCTTGCCGACTAGTTCTCCTATTTTGTTTCGGACTTGAATATTAATTATTATAAATAGTTTGTTAGATTATTTTTTAGAAGTTTACGCCTAGTACTCAGAGAAATCGAGATTTTGAGAGAGAAAATTGTAAAGTCATATTGGATAGTCTTTGAGAACACTTGTGGTCTAATTCAATCTTTCAGCTTGTGCATTTCATTGAAATTGGATTGCTTGTTCTTAATTCTATTGTGTAAGTGTTCAATTATGTCTTCTCAATTCATAATTCTTGTATCTACACATAGCATGTGCAGTTAAATCCACAACTTTGGTTGTGAGAACCACGAAGAACTACGTAAAACTGGATAACTCATAATTCTTGGAAGATGTATGAGTATGTATTAATTAAATCTCTTCATTTTTCATATTTTCTAGTGATGGCTGACATCAGCGCCTGCTTAGTGTTACTGACTAGACTAAGGTAGTAATGAATAGGAAAAAAGATTAATTAATAGGATATAATTGATGTGTTCTCATCTAATCAACCAAACTGAGCTAACTCGAGGTTGTACTGGGATTAATAGGTAATGTTAGTAATGCATACTATAGAGATGGGCCAACTCACATAGTGAAATTCACCTCTCACCTTTGACCAAAGGGCTTGGTGAATATAACTAACTGTCTTGCATGCTATATACTAGAAACTAATTAGGTGATCCGGTGATACTGAGTTAGGGAATTATGGGGAACACAATACCCTAGTTTCTCTCCATTATTGACTTCTCTCTTGTGATAGTTTAGTTTTATTTCTCATTAATTATTGCAAACCCCACCTTTGGGGAATTAAGCTGGTTAATTATTCGGATTGCATATGTGTGAATTCTCTATAGTCTACGTATTCTCTATAGGTTCACCCTAACTGTGGTTTGGTTATATATCTTGATAACGACCACTTTATCCTATAAAAAGAAGGTGTAACTTGGGTGACATCACAAGGGCCATGAACAATCAAGGAGTTCAAGCTTCTCATGTTGCTATTCTAGCATCAAGGGTCAGGGATTTAACAAGGATGAAGACCCCGTAGTTCTATGGCTCAAAGGTAGAAGAGGACCCCCAAGAGTTCATCGATGAGGTGTACATGGTCTTGGCTATAATAGGGATAAGTTCAAAAGAGAAAGCAGAATTAGTGCCCTCCCAACTCAAAGGCCTCGCTCAAACATGGCATGATCACTGGAAGACGGAGAACGCGGATGATGAGCTCATCCCTTGGGAAGAATTCCAAGTTGCCTTCCTTGATCGCTTATTCCCAACTGAGTTAAGGGAAGCAAAGATGGTGGAATTCATGAACCTCAAGCAATGTTCAATGGTAGTTCGTGAATACTCCCTTAAATTCTATGATCTTTCAAAGGATGGTCCTTACTTGGTTGCCGATGCTAGGGCAAGGATGTACAAGTTTGTTTTGGGTGTGTCCGGCTTAATAAATGAAGAATATCACACTACCGTGCTCATTGGGAATATGGACATATCCCGGCTCATGACCTACACCAAACAAATTGAGGGAGATAAGCTTAGGATTAGAAGAATGGGAGAATCCAACAGGCTTGTTAGTAGATTCCAAGGTACAAAAAGTGGTCGTTTCAAACAAAGCCACAAGTTCCAGGGCCGAGGGCCTCTAATTCCCAAGTAAAAAGATTTGCTAATGATAGGGTACCCAATCCAAGAGCTCAAGGTGGTAATAGTGATCAAATTCCTCCTAGGTATAGAAGGTCTGGTAAAAATCATGGTGGTAGATACTACAAAGATATGGGTGCTTGCTTCTGGTGTGAAAAAATGGGCCACAAGGTTGCGGAGTGTGCATAAAAAGGTAGGCATGATCGTCCTCAAGGAAAAGGTGGTCATGTAGCCTAACAGGCACAAGGTGGTCAACGAGAAGGTGCTCCACATCACAATCAGTTCTATGCTCTTGAATGAAGACAAAGGGTTGATGAGGTGCCCGACATTATCTCTGGTACTTAGAGATCCATAATCCTGATGTATATGCTTTATTGGATCCTAGTGCCACTCTTTCTTTTATTAGTCCATTTACTGCTAATCGACTTCATGTGTTCCAGGAATTATTATGTGAACCCTTTGAGGTGTCTACCTCTATCAATGAGTTTATTCTTGCTAGAAGAGTCTATAGTTTTTGTCCCTTGTCTATATTGCATAAAGTTTTGCCTTGTGATTTTGTTGAACTAGACATGGTAGATATTGACATCGTTCTTCGGAAGGATAAGTTACATTTATATCATGCCACTATTGATTGTAGAACTAGTTCCATTTCCTTAATGAACCCATTCTTGAATAGGAAAGTCGTGATTCAGTGGTCAAGGGTAGGTTCATCTCTTATCTTAAGGATCAAAGGTTGATTTGTACAGGTTGTATTTATCATATTATGCAGATTAGGGATGTTGATTCTAAAGTCCCTCCTATTGTGTCGGTTCTGGTGGTCAATGAGTTTCTTGATGTCTTTCCTTATGAACTTCCTAGTGTCCCTCACGAAATAGAGATAGATTTCAGAATAGACCTTCCCCTCGATACTCAACTCATTTCCATTCCTCCCTACAGAATGGACTTAGTGGAGTTGAAATAATTAAAGGACAAATTGAAAGTCTTATTGGAGAAGGGATTTATACATCCTAGTAAGTCACCTTGGGGTGCGCCAATGTTGTTTGTGAGGAAAAATGATGCCTCGCTTAGAATGCGTATCAACTACCAAAAACTCAATAAGGTCCCATGAAAAACAAGTATTCCCTGCCAAGGATAGGTGACCCATTTGTTCATCTACAAAGGGCTAGCCACATCTCGAAATTGACCTTTGGTTCGGGTATCATCAATTGAGGGTAATGGAGTGTCATATTCCCAAAATAGTTTTTCAAAAAAGGTATTGGCATTTTGAGTTTGTGGTGTATTCCTTCAACCTAACTAATGCCCCGGCAATATTTATGGATCTCATGAACAGGGTCTTTAAACCATACCTCGACATGTTTGTGGTGGTGTTCATAGATTATACTTTTTTTTATTCCCAGAGTGAAGAGGAGCATGCCAAGAATCTAAGGGTAATGTTGCAAATATAGAGGGAAGAAAGGATATTTGCCAAGTTTGACAAGTGTGAATTTTGGTTGAAGGAAATGGCATTTCTAGGGAATGTGCAATCAGTTAAACGCATGGAAGTAGATCCGAAAAAGATGGAGGTTATAAGAAATTGGCCTAGACCCTTGACTCCAGCAGACATTAGGAGTTTCTTAGGCTTAGGGGTTACTATCTGAGATTCATGAATGTTTTTTCTTCAATTTCTTCTCTCTTGGAAAGTTGACCCAAAAGAAGGCTAAATTTGTATGGATCGATGAATGTGTAGAAGCTTCCAAACTTTGAAAGATAAGCTTACATCCGCTTCTATTTTAACTCTACCAAAAGTGTTAGAAGGGTTTGTGGTGTACTATGATGCGTCGAGAATCAGCTTAGGGTGTGTGTTGATGCAAAATCATAAAGTCATCACCTATGCTTCCAGGCAACTAAAGGTACATGAGCTAAATTACCCCACCCATGATCTTGAATTGGCAGTCATAGCATTTTCCTTAAAGATGTAGCATCACTATTTGTATAGAGTTCATGTAGATGTGTTCACCAATCACAAGAGTCTCCAATATGTATTCACTCTAAGAGATCTAAATTTGAGGAAAAGGAGATGGTTTGAGTTTCTTAAGGATTCAACATGAGTGCGCATTACTATCCGAGCAAAGCTAATGTTGTGGTTGATGCCCTAAGTATGGTGTCTATGGAGAGTGTGGCTCATGTAGGGGATAGCAAGAAAGAATTGGAAAGAGAGGTCCATTGATTGGCTAGGTTGGGGGTTAGATTGAATGAGGCCAAAAATGGTTTCGTGGTGATAATAGACTGATCTAAGTCTTCCTTGATTGAAGAAGTCAAGTCTAAATAAGAGCTTGACCCCACCTTAGTGTGATTAAAATTATTGGTAAGGGATGGGAAGGTGGAGGTTTTTCTCCAAGAGAGAGATAGTGTTCTCAGGTAATAATGTAGATTAGTGTGCCTGATGTCGATGAATTAAGCGACTTAATCTTGAAAGAGGCACACAATTCCTCTTATTCTATTCACCTAGGTTCCACAAAAAATGTATAAAGACTTGAGCGAAGTGTATTGGTGGGGTGGTATGAAGAGGTATATTGCCAAGTTCATAGATGGTTGCTAGAATTTCCAACAAGTCAAGGCTGAACAACACAGGCCAGGTGGTCTAGCACAAGACATTGAGATTCCTGCTTGGATGTGGGAAGAGATCAACATGGACTTTGTGATTGGCTTGCCTAAGACTAGAAATCATTTTGATTCCATTTGGGTCATCGTAGATAGAATGACAAAATCGTCTTCCTACTGGTTAAGACGACTTATAGTGCCAAAGAATATATTAAGTTTTACATTAATGACTTGGTAAGATTGCATAGGGTTCCATTGGCTATTATTTCAAATTGTGGTGCCCAATTCACATCACACTTTTGGAGGTCTTTCCAGAAAGGCCTTGATACCAAAGTTAAGCTTAGCATGACTTTTCACCCACAAATGGATATCCAAGCCTAAAGGACCATTAAATATCTTGAGCATATGGTAAGGACTTGTGTCTTGGAGTTTAAGGATAGTTGGGATGAGTATCTTCCACTTATAAAGTTCTCTTATAACAATAGCTAGCACTCTAGTATTGGAGTAGCTCTTTTTGAAGCTTTGTCTAAGAGGCATTGTAGGTCCCCAGTCAGGTGGTTTGAAGCAAGGGAGATGACTTTGTTGGGTCAAGACTTGTTTATGGCTTTGGAGAAAGTGAGAATGACAAGGGAAAGATCAAAGGCAGTCCAAAGCCAGCAAAAGTCCTATGCCGACACTAGAAGGAGAGATCTTGAGTTTGAGGTTGATGATGGGTGCATTTAAAGGTTTTGCCAATGAAGGGTATGGTTCGCTTTGGCAAGAAGGGGAAATTAAGCCCTAGGTATGTATAGCCTTAACAGATCCTGAGATGTGTTGGTAAAGTTGCATACGAATTAGAGTTGCCCATGGAGAGGAGTATAGTTAATTTGGTTCTCCATCTCTCCATGTTGAGGAAGTATATGGGTGACCCTAATTCCATTGTACCCTTGGAAGTGGTGAATGTGGAAGAGAACTAGACTTATGAGGAAGTCCCAGTAGAAATATTGGATAGGCATGTCAAGCAGTTGACGAATAAGGAAGTGCCCTCCGTCAAAGTCCTTTGGAGGAACCAACAAGTGGAAAGTGCCACATGGGAAGCCTAAGTCAATATGAAAAGTGATACCCCTATCTCTTCCATTCTACTCAAGCTTGAGGTAATATGACTCATTCCAATTATGAACTCCTTTTCTTGCATGTCATTTTCAGTTCATCTATGCATGGTAATGTAATTTGGAGATTGCATCATTTATTCGAAACATAATTTAAAGATTTAGATGGTGTAGGTGTTGCATTTGGTATATGATACACGTATTTTGTTCTTTAGATCTTGCCTTAGTAATATTTGGTGACGAATATTCCCAAGAGGGAGATATTGTAAGGCCCCACCTATGAGAAGTATGATGTAAGAAAGGAGTCCTGAAAATTTTTGAAGTGTTAGTTTTTACGAGGGGACTTACAAGCCGTAAAAAGTTCCACGGGCCATAAGTTGTGCTCATGGGTCGAAGGTCAGTTTTGGTGAAATTTGGGATTTTCAAGGATTCAATGTACGACTTATTAGATGGCCGGTAAAAATTTTTTATGAGTCGTAGGTCATGTCATGGAATGTGAATCAGGGAAGAATTTCTAAAAGTATGAAATGTTATCAGACGAAACCCCTATCTACGGTCTGTAGAATGGAACATGGCCCATTAATAGGGTCTCTAGTACTATTCCACCAGATTTTAAAAGGGGTGAATTTGACCTTTCCTATTGTTTAATGCCCATGCTACATCATTTTATCCTTCAAATGGCCCCTTGTTAGCATATACAACCCTATTCAACTCATTCTCCTCCATTCCCAAAAAAATTCTAAGTCCCAAACACTCTCAAGCCTCCTCCAAGGTTTCAAGCAAGAAGGCCAAGTTAGGGTTTCAAGTACCTCTCCCCTGAATCAAAGTTTTCCCAATTAAAATCATATCAAGGTATGTGGGCTTTGATTGTGGAGACCTTTCCTCCACAAGTTCAACCACTCTTCCTCTCTTTTGTGATTCTACAAGTTATGGTATTACATGGTGACTTATGAATACTTTTTATATGGTGATAATATGAAGAATTTTATGATGATATGCTCTTATATATAACTAAGCATTGAAAGTTCATGCAAAGCCTATGATTTATACAAGGGTTTGATGATGCCCTAACCAAGTTTTACTATATAACAGTGGGCCTTTTGAATAATAAATAAGTGATTCTGTTTGGTAAATCTATGGTATTTACTCATGATTTTCTTGGTTTTAAAGTTGTGTATGAACCCACACCATGATTTGAATAAATATGTATACCAAGCTTCTATAATTGTGAAGGCCTTATGGCAAAGCTATGTGAAACTATGAATAATATGAATTTTGAAAAGGGACTATTATGCATGTTCTAAGACATGAAAACATTATGAAAGTTATGAATGTTATGAAGCCATATATTGATGTTAAGAAGCTTTGATTTTGATGAGCTACTCTATGAACTATATTGATATTATGATGTTTTGTATATTATGACTATAGTATGATTTGAGTACTCCTTGGGATTGGGACCTAACACCAAGCAGACCTTGGTAGATAACCAATATCCCATAACTATGATGCCACTACAGGGTTATAAATTACCTAATGGATTTAAGTAGCATGATTGACCAAAATGGGTGGTGTTCCTGGATGTCACATATGAATCAAGTACTGAAAAGGGTGGTGTTTCTGTAAGGTCAATAAGATATGTACACTGAAATGGGTGGTGTTCCCGTAAGGTGATTATGAAGCACTTTCTGAAATGGGTATTCTCATAAGGTGAGTGTTTTTTTATCCTGGCAATATAGACCACTCCTATTCTGGTATGGAGTGAACATTGAGATTCCAAGTAGTAGCTCATTTGGTCTTACATGTCAATTATGATCTCTTCTCATATATGTACGCTATATGATTTGATGACTCTTTATCTATATTTGACCATGCCATTGAGCATGCATAACATATTGAGCTTATATTCATTAATTATGGTTATACATATTTTTTAACTATGGATTACGTTCTTTGTTGCATTTGCACCCCGCATACTTCGGATATTCTAAGTACTAACGCATACTCATTTCCTACATAATCTAACCTTGTCGGCATTGGAGTTCCCTTCCATCCTCCTCCTCCACATGGCCAGACAGTTTAAGCGGAGATTTACTATTGGTGAGTCCTCTACTTCCAGGGACAACATCCACTTACTTTCATGCCTTATTTAGATCTTGCCTATTTTGGATACTATCTTTTGAGGGTGAGCCCGGGAGATGTCTTGGCCTCTGTTCTATTTTTTATTAGTGGTGTCCTTTGGTATTGCTATGGCTATGTATGATTGAGCTTGACTCACCTCGCTATGTAATTATTAAAGATTTCATTTAGTCCTCATACTCTTATATATGTGCTCCTTATATGATGATGGTGATGGGATGAAAGTCCCAAGTCCCTAATTGCCCCCATAGTGTGAGTCATACTTACCCGTCCCATAGAAATTACTTGTTATGTGATTCTTGCTAATCCTCTTCCCCATAACATTCCCATAGTATGAATCCAAAACCTCATTTCTCTTAGAAATTAGGTGCTCTGTGTTGTTTACTCTTCTTTGCTTCTGCAAAACCAAGGATGCGCTATGTATGCTTAAGAGGCTCGTTTGGGATCCTTTTGGGGTTTCCATTCGTTGTTCACATCTAAGCCCTTGACATTTGGCAAGAAAATAAGCAAAGCATTCTTCAAACAAGTCACCACCTACAGAAAATTCTTCCCTGAAAACTATCATGGATTCCTTAACCATGTCAAGAAAAATAGAGAGCATGCACCATGGGAAAGTCGCTGGTTCATTACATAAACTGAAGGATATCCTCTTACAAGATAACATGCCATAAGGACTTGTAAATGTGGTCTTCTCATAGTCTTTTAGGGATATATAAATTTTATTTGACATGACCCAAGTCTAGGGCCTAAACATGACACGATGCATGGGGAACTCGATGGACCCTAAGCAAGCCTCTTAGCATATCATTACACATTCTTGGACGCAGAAGCAAACAATCAACAACAAGAGAAAGTAAATAGGGATATTCAGGGGTAAAGGACAACCTTTGTACCATAAATATCAGGAAACACGAGAGTCAAGGCTCATAGCATAGATACATATCATCTCCAACTACACCTCTACTACATCGATAAGAGCAGATGCCAAGACAAACAATTGGACTCACCCTCATAGTCAATACATACATAAAAGAAAGATAGTCTTAGAACAAAGCAGAAGATCATAAACATCACCCCCGGAATGGAGGACTCACCAACAAGCTTGAGAAATATCATACTAGCCATGTGGAGAAGAAGGATGATCAAACAGTGATCCGGTTTCTGCATGATGACATCATATATACATAGAGTATGTGTTAGTATATTTGAATGTCTAAGTATGTAAGATACAATGCAACAAGTGGTAAGCGCCATAAACAAAATGCATAACATTAGGCAATGAATAAACTTATAGAAATATGGCATGTATGAATGATGCTTGATGTAAAACCATGCTTATATAGAACATAATACTTGTGTAAGAAGAGACCACTATCATATTGGTGGATCGTCACACCTTACCACCCTTGGTGATTGAGGTACTAACCCCATCAATTGGTTGGTGGATCGTCGTACCCTACCACCCTTAGTGACCAAGGTACAAACCCCCCGACATAGTTATCAAGGCACAACCCCCTCGACTTAGTTGGTAGATCATCGCACCCTACCACCCATGGTGAGCGAGGTACAAAGCCTCTGACATAGTTATAAAGGTATGAACCCCGTGACACGGTTACTCGGCACGCAACCCCAGAATAGGGCATGGTCACATTCCAACAATAAAGAGATAATATCATATACATATATTCCTTTCATCATCATTTCATCATTATATAGTCATTCAACACATAAAACATGCATAGGGCATTCAATTCCTCAAGAAAACCATAACCGGACATTTTATCAAACACTTGGCGGGTGTGTAGTGCTAGTGTAAAACTATGCAATTTAGGGATGAAGTCATGCATGAAAATCCAATGTAAAACCATCAATCAATACTTAGTGACAGTGCCAAGCAATATCCATCAAAACATTTCATCCAATCTCACATTAGATCTTAGATTCATAGCTCAAAAGATGGTAAAACAGTCATAATTTCATAAAGTCAAACTTAGTGTGCAGGGAATTTCATAATAAATAACTTTAAATCATGCAAGCTTAGGTAAAAGGAAGCTTGGGTATCATGGGTGGGAGGAACCCATCAAATAACCCACATACCTTAGCTTTGCCGAGTAACTTGATGAAGATTGGAGATGGAGACTTGAAGCTTGAATGAGAACCTTAAGATTCGGATGTGTTTTGAGACTTGAATTTAGAAGTAAAATATTTGGCTAAGTATTTGAATGAGCATTAGGATATGTTTTGAATGATATGAGGATAAAATAAGGCTAAGTATAGGTATTTCAAGTTTGGGAACACTTAGGCCAAAGAAGCGAAAGACTTGGACCAAGCAAGAAAAATAGCCCACAAAATGAACTGAGGCGCGCCCTTGGCGCGTCATACTAGGGGCGCAAAAACCTCTTTGGAAATCACATTTTGCGACTTCCAAATTTTGATACGAGTGCTCATAAATTAGGGTTAGACCCATGTTCCACTCAAGTTGACCCCCTGATCAAGAATATGAAGACAGATTTTTGATATCACGCACAGATTTTGAGATACATGGAAATTACGATTCTAAGCATTTTCAAGGCACATTTTTGGGCACTTTTTAGGGTCGTTTCAATATCTCCGCCTTCGGAACTTTCATCCCTAAATGTCAAAGAAACATATGTGAGAGACACAAAAATGACAATTTCAGCCACATAGAGATGCAATAATGTACTTAAACACCATTTCAAAAATCTCATCGTAAGTGTAAAATCTTCATAAGCTTGTCAATTTAAACATGAGTGTATGCAATGAAATGGGACTGAACGTAAGACCTGATATCTTGTATAGGACTTAGTTCAATGCCTTAGGCTTGAGTGGAGTGGAAAAGGCAAGGAGATCTCTTTTGCATATCCGCTTCAGCCTCCCAAGTAGCACTTTCAACTTATTGATTCCTTCAAATGACCTTAACAGATTATTCCTCAACCTCTTCACTTGTCTATCCAAAATTTGAACTGGAACCTCTTCATAGGTCAAATTACTTCAACAATACCCACAACCTCTTCATAGTATTAGGGTCTCCCACACATTTCCTCAACATAGATACATGAAAGACCGGATGAACCAAATCCAACTCACTAGGTGATTCCAACTCATAGGATACCTTGCCAATTCTCCTCATTACCCAATAAGGACCCACATATCTTGGGCTCAACTTGCAATTCTCACCAAAATAAACCTCATCCTTTATGGGTGACTCCGTCAAATAAACCCACACCAACTTGGAATTCAAGATCCCTTCTCCTCACATCGGCATAGGACTTTTGGTGACCTTGGGTCATCTTCAAACTTTCCCTAATCATCCTAACGTTCTTAAGAGCTTCTATAACCAGATCTGGTCCTAACAAGGCCACCTCACCAACCTCAAACTACCTAACCAGTGATCTACAACGTCTACCATAAAGAGACTCAAAAGGAGTCATACTGATGTTAGAATGATAGCTATTGTTATAGGAAATCTCAATCAATGGAAGATGCTCATCCCAACTACCCTTAAGCTCCAATGCACAAGCCCTAAGCATGTACTCAAGTATTTGGGTAGTTCTTTCGGCTTGGCCATACATTTGAGGGTGAAAGTTCATACTATGCTTAACTATTGTACCAAGACCCCTTTGAAAGGACCTCCAAAAGTGTAAAGTAATTGAGCACCATGATCTAATATGATGGATAACAGAATCCTATGCAACCTTACTAAGTCATAAATGGATAACCTAGCATAATCTTCAACCCTATATATGGTTTTAACTAGTAGAAAGTGAGCCAATTTTGTCATCCTATCAACCACAATCCAAATTAAATCAAAACCCTTTCTAGTCTTGGGCAACCCAACCACAAAATCCATATTAATCTCTTCCCACTTACAAGTGTGGATTTCTATGTCTCGTGCTTGGGCACCCGGACTATGGTGATTGGCTTTGACTTGTTGATAATTATGAAAATCAGAAACAAATTTGGAAATGTCCCTCTTCATTCCTCCCCACCAATACACATCCCTCAAATCTCTATACATTTTGGTAGAATCGGGGTGGATAGAATAAGAAGAATTATGGGCCTCATCAAGGATTTTCTCTTTCAAACCATCAACACACCGTAGAAACAACCTACCTTGGTACCTAAGGGCACCATCTCCCCATTGGGAGAAAACCTCCACCTTTCCCTCTTTCATTAAGGCCTTTAATGCTAACAAGGAGGAATCAAGATCTTATTTTCTTTCACCTCATCAACCAAGGAAGACTTAGAACCATCAACCACAACAACACCACCATATCCACCTCTTCTAACCTAACCCCCAATCTAGACAACCGATGCACCTACCTAGCCATCTCCTTATCACCACCATTAACATGAGCTAGGCTACCCATATACACCCTACTCAAAGCTACTGCCACCACTCAGTCTTACTAGGATGATAATGCACACTCATATCATTGTTCTTAAGAAGTTCTAGCCACCTTCTTTGTCTCAAGTTGAGATCTTTTTGAGTAAATACATATGGGAGACTCTTACGATTGGTGAAGACATCAACATGCACCCCATACAAATAATGTCGCCAAATTTTCAAAGCAAACACCAAGGCGGCTAATTCAAGATCATGAGTAGGATACTTCTTTTCATGCACTTTGAGTTTTCTAGAAGCATAGGCTATCACCTTACCATTTTGCATTAGAACACAACCCAAACCAACTCTAGAAGCATCTTAATAAATAACAAACCCCTCTATCCCTCTAGTAGTGACAATATGGGAGCGGACACAAGCTTATCTTTCAATGTTTGGAAGCTCCTTTCACACTCATTGGTCCATACAAACGTATTCCTTCTTTTGAGTCAATTTTGTCATAGGAGAAGCAGTAGAATAGAACCCATTCACAAACCTCCAATAGTAACCCGGTAAGCCCAAGAAACACCTAATATTGGAGGGGGTCAATGGTCTAGGCCAATTTCTAATCACATCTATCTTCTTAGGATCCACCTTAATACCATCCCCCGACACCACATATCCTAGGAAGGCAAACTCCCTCAACCAAATTTCACACTTTTCATACTTAGCATACAACTTCTCCTTCATCAACCTTTGTAGCACAACCCTCAAATGACCCATATATTCCTCCTCACTATGATAGTAGATCAAAATATCATCAATGAATACCACAACAAACGAGTCAATGTAAGTTTTGAAGACCCTATTGATTAGATCCATGAAGATAACCAGTGCATTGGTCAAACCAAAAGACATAACCACAATTTCATAATGCCCATACCTAGTCCAGAAGGCCGTCATGGGAATGTCACATTCCCTCACCTTCACTTGATGATACTCGAACTGAAGATCAATCTTAGAGAAGTGGCTAGCCCCTTGCAATTGGTCAAACAAATCATCAATCCTTGAGAGAGGATACCTATTTTTCATGATCCAAGCCTAGGGCCTAGACATGACCAATGAATGAGGAACCCGAAGGAAACCTAAATAGGCCTCGCAGCATATCATTACACATCCTTGGTCGCGGAAGCAATTAAAATGACATTAAATGATAAGCTTCAACAACGGGAAATTAGGACTAAGGAATATTGTTCATATCATAAGCAACAAGAGTCAATAAATTAAAGAATTATAACATAGACAAAACCATATGTCCAATAACACCTCTACTACATAAAGATAATAGTGGGGGCCAAGACAAAGCAACCGGGCTCACCCATATCATCAAAAAAGAGAGAAAGTCTTAATACATAACAAGAGATCATAAGTAACGTCCTCGGAATGGAGGATTCACTAACAAGCATGAGTGAAGTTGTACTAGCCACGTGGAAGAGGATGCTCAAGAGGGACTCCGGTTCCAACATGGTGATATCATATAGGCAAGTGTATATATTAGTACTTTTGAATGTACTAAGTATGTGGGATGAATGCAACAAGAGATAGGCATCATAATCAAAATACATAATAATAACAATAGGTAGTATAATGACAATATGGCATGTATAACCAACTTTTAAGAAAGTCATACTTTGCAAATCGTTCATCTTACATAGATCATAATATAAGTCTGTAACGAAGCCTCAATCGACATAACATAAGGCCTTTCGGGGCCACCTTTCTTACTAAAACTCGTCCCATTTTGAATTAAGTGACCTTCCTTACGGGAGCCCATCTCTTTTTAGATTAAGTGGCCCTCCTTATGGGAGCCTGACACTTTCAGATCAAGTGACCTTCCTTACAATATCCCATCCCTTTTCGGATTAAGTGGACTTCCTTACGGGAGCCCATCCCTTTTCGGATTAAGTGGCTTTCCTTACGGGATCCCGTCCCTTTTTGGATTAAGCATTTTATAGAACTAGCTCATAAAACCATTACATTTAAATCATCTTTTTATCATCATATAATCATCATAACATCATTCAGCTAATAAGATATGCATTGGACCTTCAATTCCTTAAGAAACCATAATCAGACATTTTATTAAACTCTTGGCGGGTATGAAATGGTGGCAGTAATTTAGAGATGAAATCATGCAAGTAAATTCATTTTAAAACCATCAATCAATACCAGCAACGCCCTCAAGCAATATAAATCAAAACCCCTCATCAAATCCAACATTATATCCAAGATTTGAAGCTCAAACCATGCTAAAACAACCATACTTTCATGAACTAAAATCATTGTGCAGTAAAGTTCTCAATATACAAGATCCACATGTAAAATCAACTTTAAATTATGTAACTTTAATCAAAAGAAGTTTTAGGCACTATGAGTTGAAGGATCCGATGGTTCAACACCACATACCTTAGGTCTAGACTTGCTTGGAATTGAGATTGGGAAGAATGAAGGCTTGGAAATGATGTTGGAATCCAATCTTGTTCTTGGGTTCCTTGAAATTGAATTAGGCCTTGATGGAGGCTCTTGAGAGGATTTAAGAGTGTGGTTGACATGAGATTAATGACTTTTTATCCTTTGGAATAGGGTTTAGGTCCTTTGGGGAGGTTAGGATAGCAGTGGAAGTCTAAAAAAGTCATTAGAGTAATTAGCGTTTACAAAAATGTCGTTAGTGAATGGATGGAAAATTGGAAACGTTTCATCTCACTGGAGGCTTCACTGGCCGTGTGGAACTCCACAGGTCATCTGGAGTGCCCTTGTGAAGTGCCTTAGTGAAAAACATGGATTTTGGGAAACTTGGAAAAATTGACGTCTCATCACATTGACGGACCACTTCATGGACAGTGTGATGTTACACGGACCCTGTACTATTTCATCCCTCCTTACTTAGACAAAGAAAATGTAGCAGGCCACAACACGTCCAAGTGCAACGGGCCATCCCACCCCACACGGCCCATTAACAGTGCCCGTGGCACCGCCCTTAATCACATATTCCCCAATTTCCAATAAGCTCCCTTTGGCATACCATGTGACCATCCCACGGTCAGTGGTGTGCAACACGGCCCGTACCACTAGTTGTGCCATGTTTGGTAGTTCCAAAAATGGCCTCTTCCAAACCCAGCTTCACCAAATAGCCCGTCAAAGGCCACGCTGGCCGTCAAACAGTTCGTGCGACAACACTGCACGGGAGGGCCTCACGAAAACAATCATAACTCCTTCATCCGACCTCAGTATAAGGTGAAACCAAGTGCATTATGAAGCTCACACAAAGGGCTTCATTTGACATGTCGTGGGTCATCCTGTTCCAAACGTTCTAAGAGTTATGCTAGTTTAAAGTTGACCTTGTATGAAATAACACCCAAAACTCAACTTGGAGGGAAGCCTTGAACTCGTTTAGGTACTAGTGGCCTCCCATGAACCTAATACACCCCCAAACTAACAAAATGAGGCTTGAAAATGGATATATAAGAGCACAGAGTTACGAGGTGTCACAATATCTCTCCCTTGGGAACATTCGTTCCCGAATGTCAAAGAAAAGTACACAAGGAAAGTAGTCATGAAGACATTAGCCAAACATGAATGCAACAATGTACATAAACATGATTTTCAAGAAAATTTGTACATGTACATGTAACACTCCACATTTTTACATGTACTAATGCTATGTAAATGAATCATGTTATGGTTTGGTCAAGTTAGTGTCAATTCTTGAAAGTGTTTGAATCTTGTGTTAATGAGCGATATGTCATTCAAAATGCTTAAGAGGGTTGATGGTATATATGTGTTGGTGTTAAATTGAGGATATATCAGACCTAAACTAAGTAAATAATTGAGATTATTATATGACTTAATAATTTAGTAGGAGAGTCACATACTTATAATCGATAGTCAATCGAAAGTGAGGCTCGACACCGAAAATTATTCAAGTTCGGTTATGAATAAATTCCTTGTTAAGGTTGTAAGTTTGGGCTATGTTTTAGTATCATAAATGGACCTTATTCTCAGTCCAAGAAGAGTTTAAAAACTTCCTAAGTACTCTACAAACAATTTGGCCATTTGGACCCAAAACCAACTAAGAAAAAAACTGGAAATTGGCAGCATAGGTCCATCACATTTGAGACCCAATTGAGCCCAATTTTGGAGGATAACATGTTGTAATAATAGAATATTAATGGGTATCATTATCAAGTCAAAAGTGGAATACAAAGTTGGCCAATTTGATCCTTAAAAAGGATTAAGTGCAGCACTTATTCTTTCCACTAGGAAATAAAGTTTCAGCTTTGTTAAAGTGTTTTGTCTTCTCAATATTTCACTTCACTAAGCTGCAAACTCATTCTCTAAGGATTTTGAAGGGAGTACAGAACCTATAAGGCAAAGGTAAGCAATTATAGTTGTGTATTTAGTATGATTTCTTCATGTAAAACAAGAAGTACATGATAGAATCTTCGCTGGAAATTTGTCGGAAATTCTGGACAGCTTGTGTCCAGAAAGTTACTGCGCACTTGCCTTTCATTTTGGTGAATTCTATATGGTTTTTTGGACTTTATTATGAATATACTTTTATGTTCTTATCATTGTTGAAGTTATAGATATTGCAAGTATGATTTCTTCATGAAAAACAAGAAGTATGTGATAGTATGTGAATCTGGAAATATGCTGGAAATTCTGGACAGCTTGTGTCCAGAAAGTTATTGCACACTTATCTTTTATTTTGGTGACTTCTTTATGGTTTTTGGACTTTATTATAAATAGAATTTGATGTTCTTAACATGGTTGAAGTTATAGATGTTGCTAATATGGTTTATTCATGTAAAACAAGAAGTACATGCTATTATGTTAAGCTGGAAATTCTAGACAGCATGTGTCCTAAGTATGGTTGTGAACGTTTCTTGTTTTTCAAGAGGATTTTCTTCTAATTTGGTTGGATGAAATATGAAGTAAGACTTATATTATAATAATATATAGGTTGTTAGTCATGGAATTAAGTTGTTGTACCACTTTTATGGTCCACAAAGATAAGTTGTTGTACAATGTCGTAGTTTCACTTTTAAAATAAACTTGAAAGCTAAAAATTATGACATGTTGTTCCACGACCTTAACCTATTTTGGGAATATTTTTGGACTATATTAAGACTGGTTTTGTGAGGTAAAAGTGTTGTAAACAATTTAGGAAAAGTTAAAATAAGTTTGGGATTGTTGGCGTTGAAGTTTGGTGAAAAGATGTAACGTTATGTCGCTTGTTTGTATGTTGTGAAGAATTATTATTTGTTGTGCCTTGTGG